>VZTV01013765.1:0-16532 GCA_013400875.1 Anhinga rufa | reverse complement strand
TTTATATCAGCAAAAATAACTAAATTAATAAAAATGGCTTCATTCCAAACGCTGTCAGAAAGCCAATACTCGAAACAACCAAGTATCAGTGATACCTGAAAAGACCAGAGTTATATTTTTGTTAAGCAAATCTTATTGTTTGTGTAATAACATTGACATGTGCTGTAGAATAGAGGGCTGGATTTTCAGCTGCTGTGAATCAATGATCTAATTAATTCTATTTATGTAGAGACACACCACTCCACATCTGTCAAGGGTATGATATGTAGGATTTTATTGTACTGCTAAAAGCAAGACTGTAAATGAAGTATCAGAAAATATTTTTTTTTCTCTTCAAGAATTCTGGGAACTGATGCAAGTGTGCTCTGACTCGCTGGTTCTTCAGATTCTGTTCCCAATTACATCCACACAAATCCAGTATGACTTCCTAAATGAAATACTTCCTCCAAATTTATATCTCCATCATTTGAGTTTGGAGAGGCCAGAGTCCCATCCTTTAACCATTAAAGTTAGGAATTTAGAAAATTACCTGAAGAATAGATTTTTTTTTCTACCAAAGAGTGTAAGCTCAATATCATGAATTCTTTGTTATCCACTATACTGTATTAATTTTTAAAGTTTTTTTTTCAAATACTTGACAAAACAGTACAGTTTCTGATGGAGAACTAGTGAGCCACTGGTTCTGGAGACACAGTATTGCTTTGCAGAATACAGAGAACTTGGGGGTGATGCCATTTGCTGTCTCCATCTAAATTCCTTTCAATTGCAGATAACTTTTATGAAAAAGATAACTATCTTTTGGGAAGTGGTGTGAGTCCCCCAGGCTATCTCCCTGAGCCCACTAAAGAGCCAGCCAGCGGGGAGTAACAAACACAGATACTACTGCTTGGGGAAGGGTTGATGACAGTGGGTACAGAGTACTTCTACTCATGAATTTCTGTCATGTCTTCATTTCTAATGTCTCTCATTCTCTCCCTACCCTTTATTATGGGACAGCGCCCATATTAGAAATGTAGGAAGAAAAGCCATGTTAAGACTGATGCTGGAGCAATGCCTGCAGAAAGCCATGACCACAGCTGAATGTACCACTCTGGACTATTCCTCTATTGTTTTGTTTTATTCAGACCTCTGCTATATTCATCCTCTCATTCCTTCCATTCTTCTTCCTTTTGTTATTCCACCAAGTTGTTCATTCCCAAGGTAACCCACCAAAAAGATTTAAATAGGTGTATTGAACTCAGTCGGACACTTGCCAAATACTCAGTGTCACATGTCTCATTTTTTCCCTGTTCCTGTTCAAGTGGAAGTCCCTTCCTCAGGGACTGTTCTGTGCATAGGTGTTTCGCACCGGACTATCTCTTACAACGGTAAATATGGCAAACAAGTATTAAGTGGCTGGATCACAAAATGTTGCGTGATACCTGACTTGGTTTGCTTCACCATAATAAATTCTCAGGGTGTTTTTCCAGTGATTCACGCTGAAAGAAGAGCAAAAACCAATTAATGTACAGGATATTGTCTTCTAATAGGCAAAGAACAAGATTTTGGGACTTTACTCCTTCAGCAGCTGTGTTACTAACTCACTGTGTAACCTTCAGCAAATCCCTTTATTGCATCTCTGTAAAATATTGGTAATGAATTTACGTTTTGTAAAGTGCTGGGAGATCCACAGATGAAAAGCACTATATAAGCTAAGTGTTATTAATGTGATTCACTCAGTGAAATGAAATCTCTGTTGAGAAAAATACTGTTCTGTAAAATTTATATTTAAAGTTACATATTTTACAGTACCAAGAGAATGAAGGTTGTGTCACTGTTTCCAACATATAAACTATATTTAGCAATTTATTCCTTGGCTTCTCTCTAAGTAAAAGAAAACAGCTTGATGTTTAAAAATAACATTTTGTAGGCTTGACGTTCATAATTTGGACTGAAATATTTTTTTAAACAATTATTTTAAAAGAATGAAAAAACCTCTTTCTGCTCATATAGAATAAATTTTAATTCTTGCATGGGCCATATCTATGAAGGTTAGCCATTTATCTTGAATAGATATTTCGATTTAATACACACATTGCTATAGAAAAATGTTTCTGATGTCAGCCATTTCTGTATTTTCCTTTGATGCATAGCTTGCCTTTTACTGTTGCATCCTGTGAAACAGTGGGGCAGTGTTTGAATACTGGACAGTTCAGTTTTGTAGCAAAATCTCTTTATTTTTATTGCTAAGATGGGCTAAGTTGCAAAAGGTTATACAAACCACATAAATGTAGGGAACTATATTTGACTCTTAAAAACCTTTTGATTTTATTAACTGATATTACCTATAACATCTTCAAGGAAATTGGTTTAAACATCTGAGTTTTAACCCAATTATTTTTTTTTTTTTGAGAAAGAGAGCATTCTTTCCTGATCTTCTCCCATAATTCATTTTCAAACATCATTTTGTGTAAAAAGCTTTTGGTTCACAGTGACTTCTGCCAGGAATACAGCCCAGCTTTTTTGTCTTGAATCAGTTAATCAAATATCACTATTACTGGAGTCTAGGGAAGGAAGAAAAAGCTTTTACAGAACTTTACCAGAGGATGTAACTAGTCAAGAAGAGATGAATCTGGATTCCACCTTAGGCGAAATGTTGATATGATTCTGATAAAAACCAAAAAGTCTGTCTGAGGACTGTGCATGAGACTCTTCCCATTTGTTTCCTTGGCTCCTACTTGTCATCACCGTACCAAGAGACACTAGAGTTGGACTCAAAAGTACTCTCTTAGGAGGAGGTCAAACTAAATGGAAACCTTTTTCTAGTCCTGGCATCTGAATTGCAACTCCAAGCTCCTACCACCTGACCTTTTATTTAAGTTTCCTCCATTAGATATAAGTTATTATCTGTAGAAATCTGTTTGACCCACTACCATATTCAAACCCTCTTTGAGGAGCTTGAAGAAGCACTGAAGCATTTACTCAGCTATTTTCTTCACTTACACACGACTCAGGTCTTGATGGATACGATGCCCTAACTTATTATGAATGTCTAGCCACAAGACATTAGCTTCACAAAAAGTCTGGAGGCTACAGTTAACCTGGAAAAACATAGCTCTGAACTGGAAATAGAACCTACAGCAAAATGTAAGCGTAAACCCAACTGATTGAGGAGGTGAAGCAATGTTTTGTAAAGAGAAGCACAAACAACCCCTGGAGCCATGGTCCTATTTATAGCAGAGAGATGAAGGTGCTACCACGAACTTCATAGTGAGGTCTGTAGCTGTTTTTATGTCCAATATAATATAATATAATATCAGGAAATTAAGCAGGTATCAGACTGTTTCTAATCCCCAGCAACCACAAGGAAAGGCAACTCATGTTGCTTGCATATTTCCTTGGAATGCTACATGGTAAAGTAAAGTAAATCTCATGAATGATTTTCATTTTTTGAGTAGGTTCTTGTTTCCAGACTTTAGACTCAAAGAGATATTCTTTGTCCAGTTCTTCTAGATAAAGGCTAGACTTCTTCCTAGCAGTCAGCAGTGACTCTTTGAAATTGTTTTCAAAGCCAAATGTTGGCTGGAACTATTTTAGGCCTTGCCTTGCTACCTTGGCCCTATCTGAAAGGAAGAAGTTTGCCCTTGAAAGAGAGTTAAACTGCTATGATTCACCGACTTGGAAGAATTGCAGGATGCTGACTGCCTGAAGTGGTGCCTCCCACTGGACCAGTGCAAGTTTCCTTCCTTCTTGTCTGACCAAGCCATTAAGAAGTTAGTCAATTCCCTGAAGGTTACTTCCAAGGAATATCCAAAAAGGAAATACCCAGCCCTGGAAAGGTAATTTACCTAGACAGGATTTGAAATACAAGGTTCTCAGCTGAGGGAGAAAGTCCTATATCCCATCTGGCTGTGGGAATACAACTTCACAAGCTTTTCATCCCTTGAGCTAACAACTGCAGATGTTCCACTGGGAGGTGTCCTATAAAATCCAAAGTACTGGAGACCCATCTATTATCACATCCGGCCTGTTTGAGCAAGAAATGTGGCATATCAGTGTTCTCAGAGAAACAGTGGCAGACTGGCATCCTCAATTTGAGAATGGTTTGAATCCTCATCTGTGTGTGATGACTCCCGAACAAAGGTTATTTTTGACTTGGTGGAGGCACAAGTGGGAGGAAATGCCAGCTATCTGTCTTTAGGGACTCACTGTAATTTGTTTCCTTTGTTCTTAAGGAGCAGATCCCGAGCTGGTGTGAAATGGCATTTCAGAAGAGCTACTGTTGTGAGAAACCAGTCCTAATGCCTGTTACACTGGTGGAGCCTATTGCTAAGAAACCAGTCTCCAGGCCAAAGTATATTATACTCTACCCAAACACAGTGATGTTATTTGAAATCAAAGGAGCTGATAGGCTGAGGAAAGCTCACAAAATACTTACTTTTTAGGGTAAGAAATACACTTTGCAGGACCTCTAGCTAGTTAAAATGTTTATCAGAGATTTGAATTTTTATTCTATGTTTTCAGAGTCCAGTTTACTCCTGAGGAAAATGCACTAGAAAGGAACTTGTAAGGGACTGGAGCGAATGCATGGAAATGGGTAAAAGTGACTTGGGAGCTCTGGAGCAGTTTCTTGGAAGCAGGAGCATCCCCACCCCTGTGCTTCTTGGCCTCCTGGGCATTTCTGAGAAAAAAAAAAATGGCTGTAGGAAGATACAGCACCAGGAGTAACAGACTGGTCTGAGGGCACCAACCCCTTGTGCAAATGAGAAAAACTTTTAGTAGAAAACAGATAAACACAGTTTTAATCCTTTATCAAGTTGGCTTTGGCCTGTCGGAAGACCATTTTAAAATATACCTCTTCACACCACTTCTCTCCTTCCCCACCTTCTCTGCACAAAACAGCCCAGGCAAAGTGCTGAAGATGTCTTCATTAAAACCAACAACCACAAACAAACAAAATACGCCCAGTGTCTCCAGAATATCGGTATATCGAAAAACACTGACAACTGTGTGAACATATTTTCAACACCTGTTCAGTACTTAGCCAGATGCCTCTTTATTTCAAGGTTTGTGAATACTTACCTGTTTATTTGATATATTGGGTTTAAAATGTGCAAAAAGATGCAGCAAGAGAAATTTGTGAAAGTTCCTTATCATAATCGTTCTTTTGAATCCTGAAAGTGAAGCTTTGTGGATCAGAGAGACAAATTTCTTCCTTTTTGTTCTTGCTTGTGTGCCTCTCTCCATCTCTGTGCCTCAGTTTCCCATTCTATAAAAAGTGCTTCTGGTTTGGACTTAGAGCTTTACTGTGATCTACTGATGCAGAGTGGTGCTTTATACTACACTACAATTTCCAAGTAAAGAACTGCCCTTCTCCATGATGGCCAAGCTGGACAGTAACTACAGTGAGGATGTGACTGCTTGGGTGGGGAGAAAGGACATCTTCTTCCTTGGACTGGCCACTGAAATTTCAGCCTTTATACCATTCTCATGATTCAGGGCTATTTGCCACAGAAAGGTTTAAAAGGACTGTTCCTTCCTTGGGTGCGACTCTGATATGGATACATAAATGCATCAGAATTTTGTAAAGCCTGAAACACACTTTTCTCAGAAATTTAATTTTTGATGTTAAAGATATAGCTGTCTCTTGCAGCACAACAGGCCTCAGACTTTCACAGCTCCAAGACATAGATGTCTGATTACTTAAGCTCTATTTGAAATTAAATTCCAGCCTCAGGGGCATTTTGATAATAAATTCATTTAGGGAAGAAGTTTCTTTCACAGACACAAACATCCTCTACAGCCATGCTCCATGCCAGTACATCTACAGAGAAAATTTTAGGGTACTTTCCCCACATTTCTCCTTCCTGTATTCTTTTCTATGGCTTGACTACCTGATACACCACTTCTTTTGGCAGGTACTACCCTCCTGCACTTGACTCAGCTTTATTGAACTTCCAAGATTTCCTCAAGCTAAGCACGTTTACGTTACTCCTTAAATCTGCCTTTGGGGATGCCACCAGCCTGCCAACACACCTGAGCTTCCTTTCCCCTCTGAATCCTACCTGTACTCATAGCAGAGTCACCTTGATGGCTGCTTGTTGCTTCTCCCTGGATTCCCTCTTATTTTGGGGATGTGT
This sequence comes from Anhinga rufa, assembly GCA_013400875.1. Taxonomy (NCBI): domain Eukaryota; kingdom Metazoa; phylum Chordata; class Aves; order Suliformes; family Anhingidae; genus Anhinga; species Anhinga rufa. Next base: position 10,413 of record VZTV01013765.1, on the reverse strand, counting down.
CTTAGAGAGAGGAATTAGCAATCAGGCTGGAAGTGGGGCTCACAGAGTGGATGCTGGCTGAATCCACACGCTCAGAGGTCATCAGCCAAACAAGCTCCGGGCATGCTGAGCACCCAGGGATGGGGACCAGGAGAGTGAGGGCAACCCTGTGGGCAGGTGGTGGAGTTGGGGTGAGCCCTGGCCCCAAGCTGGTACTTGGTATGTGTGGAAGGAGAGGGAATTTCCCAAGCACTAGAGGTTTTACTTCCTTGCAGAGAGGGAGGTAAATAGAATTTTAAAAATGAGGCTGAGAGAAGTGAATAGCTTTCTGCTGGCTTTGGTTTCCCCCAGGAATCATTTCTGATCTGGTATTTTTGTCTCTAACAAATTTAGACCATATTTTCCTGTTGCTGTATTTCAGCCTTCATTTGATACCAGACTACAGTGGCTTATAACAGTGATCAAAATGAATGTTGAATTCCCAAGGACTTTACTGAGGTTGCTGTATCCAACACTTAGAAAAGCACTTTGAAAAGGGGACTAAGGATTATTATTCCCATTTTATTGATACGGTGTCATATTATCGCAGACATCAAGACGAAGGATTGTCTTGCACGTATTTCTTGTCCATAGGAAACCAAGGAGGGAGGTGGAAATCTCAAGATAAAGAATATTCCAGCAAATTTACAGACTGCTTCCAGCAAAAAGATAAGCACTTCATCTTCTGTGGTTTGCCTCACCTTGATTTCTGCTGTTTTTTTCTCACACTAACCCTGGCTAGGAAGAGGGAAAAGAGAGAACATTGATGAAGGACTTGGAGGAGTTTTGCTTGTAGCCAAATTCCGCTATCAACCACTTCTCGGGAAATCTTGCTTACAGGGACTGGATTTTAGGACTGCATTTGCATTCAATGATAATGATTTTCTTTTAGTCCAGCTGGGATAACTGCAAAGATAGTGCCCAACTGCAACTCTGTTGAAGGGAGAGTGTAAAATAGATTACACTTCTGAGATGAGTGGAGCAGTGGGAAGGCAAAATGCTCAAGAAAAATCCACGCTGTTAGAGCCACAACAAGGACTTTTGATTATACAGGTTAAAATAACTCCTTGGCTATGCCTTGTATCCATCATTATTATCACTTCCAAGTGGGGCACTTTTTTTTTTTTTTTAAACAGGTAAAGCTTTAAAAAAATAGTCTGGGTCTTTAGATAGAATTGAATGTTCTGTGACTTTAAATGAAAGCTCCACTGTTGTTGGGCAAATAAATTTAAACCACTTAACATGGCAGAGAAGGTCAGGCAAGCTTATTATAGTGATCATAGCGTTACAGCTATTGCGATTGACCGCTGCTCTTTGGAATCACCAATAATCAGAGGCCGCAAGCTGTGTTTGCAGAGAAAGGTCATCATTCATTTTTTTCGAAGCATTAATATCTTTTGTTTGTTTGGCTCAACATGAAACAGGAATCGATAGAGGTAATTCACAGAGCAATTAGCCCCTCATCTGTCAAACGGTGTCTGGGTGTATTTAACAAAAAGACCTTTGGAAAGGTTTAAAAAGGAGGAAAGTGCCTGTACAATCAACAATTTATATTTTCTACATGACACATTGTGTATGTATCTGTGAAGAGAAGGGACCTTGGGACTAAAAAAATATACATAAAACAGGCTGTAAATCTGTACTCAGACTTTGAAAACCCACAGTGAGACAAACTGTTAACTGACTTGGAAAAGATTTCCATGCTGTTCTTACTGAAGATAAAAATTTTCTACCTGAGGCTTAGGCAAAAAGTTAGACAGCTGTTCAAAAACTTGTCAGATTAATTACATGAAAGGCAGTGGGGCAGCACAAAACATTAAGAGGGCAGAGACAGAGGCAAAAGGTCCCTTGCAGCCCTGCTCCTACAGTTTAGGGTACTGTGAGTCCCTTTCTCCCCCCCAGAGGTTTTTCTTTACGGGGACACTTAGGAGAGTTAGGGAAAATTGAGAAAAAGTGCAGAAATCAGAACATAAGTTATCGCTCTGTTACACTTACGAAATCTTTATATAAGCACTGGTGAAGTCTCAAATTGGAGAGACTAAACTGGGAGGATAAAGCTACAGTAGATCAAGGGCACTTTATTTCTGAATAAGTGTCTACCAGGGGATTTAATATATATTAAGAGTTGGCTGTATAGTGCCTGTGTTTGGAGGTAGAAGACTGGCAAAGAGCATATGGACTGTTAAAAAAGGGTGTATTTTAGACATATCATAAAAGGTTTGGAGGTCGTCCCAGAAGTTCAGATGCTTATTCCAGTTAAAATTTGGCTATCTATCTCAGTTGCTTAAGAATAAGACTCTGAACTTTATTAGATGAGTAATTGTAGGTTAAGCTTTCCTAATTTTTTGTCTCAATGCTGAAATTCTATATCACGTTAGAAAGCTTAGAGTTTATGAAAATTAAGACATCTTCCAAAGTCCAAGACTTTGAGTTCCAGTTAAAGTGAATTTTAAAAGTCATGCCAGAAAGCTTTCTGTACTTTCATGTACTCAGTGGCTTTAAATTATTTAAATTTATTTATTTATTTTGCTATCTTCTGGATTCAGAAGGTGCTGTGGAGCCCACCCATTGATAACACTGGGAATCTTGCTTAATTGGAGCCTGTAGAAGTTTGGGTCTTTGGTGCTATAGACCTAGGCAGGTGCTCATTATAGTAAATTAATTTAAATAGGTTTCTAGCAGTAGACTCTACATCTGGGTCTTCAGATGTGGACAGAAGGTGTGTCAAGCCCTGCTTGCTAACTATGTCATGTTCCAGGATGTTCTTTAGAGCCTCAACTCTATATCATTGTCAAAGGCACCAAAGGCACGTGATGAAAAAGCAAGATAAAATGGTTCTTGAGCACTGTTGGTACTTTAAAGTTGCTTCTAGATTCTAGCCATCTTCCTAGATCTAAGACTGACTCTTTTCCCATCAAGCTTTCCATGATTTTGTTTTGAGCATTTTTTTAAACTTTTTACTTCATGGATGGTCATTTTAATTTGAAGTAAAATGGGGAGATTTTCTTTGTGACCTCAAAAAGCCCATCAGTGATTAGTGAAACTTTTATCATATATTATGGAAATTAACATTAATCATTTAAAAGTTTATGTTCTAGAAAAAATGTGGTATTTCAATCTGAAGAAAATTCAGAGTAATATATAGCAGTCAGCTTTTTGTCTGCAAGATCTTAGTTTCTTAATCTTCAAAATGCAACATATATAGTGAATGAAACAAAATGATAAATGAATTAGATTTTCCTATCTCAATCAATTTCCTAATAGGCTGATCTTCATGTCACATCTCTAGTACTGTAGCATTAGTTCACAACTGCTTTGGTAGTTTCTCTGTTTCTTTGTTTTCTTTTCCTTTGAGATATTGCTATAAGCTCCCAATGCCAAATCTGTGCTTCTGCTGAGAACAGATATAGGAAAAACTTTTCCTTGCTACATACACACTTTTAAATTGAAGGCATCCAAAACACTAGAATTTAAACAATCAGATATTTTTTTACTGATATTTCATTAATTCTTAACATTTTTTATTTACAGTGCTGTGCAGATGGTTTAAGAAACTTCATAAAAAACAGCTTTCAGATTCTAGTCTGAGGGCAATCAGTGGTCTGTGAGATTACAACAGGTGGTCTTCAAAGTCCTATTATCTTTGTGGTCAAAGTTATATTATCTTTTTAGTGTTTTTTTTTCAATTAAATGTTTGATTAACTATGCTTGGTGGTTCATGACGAATTTGGAGTGCTGACAATGCTCTGTTTGCCCCCAAAGTGTGACAACCAGTGCTCTAGAAGAGGATTATATTCCTTTCTCTTTTGATAATGGTGAGTTAAATTCTTGCAGGCTTCTCTGTGAATTTTCTCTGATTTTATGAATCTATTCTTAGATTTAACTAGATGGATAGGCTGCTGGGGACCGTGCTACTCTGTTATTGTCACTGAGGTAGGATAGTCCATCAGCAAAACACCTCTTAAATATCAGTCCTGGCTACCATCCAGAGAAAACCAAGACATGCTATTGAACAACACTTAGGACCAAATCTTTCTTCCTCCTCTGCCACCACTAAGCAAATTCGTTAAAGGTCTTGGCCTGTATTTAAAATAACATGAGCTTAAAGAGCTTGCTAGTGTTTCATCTTAGAAGACATTAAGTGTTAGAGGAAAGGCCAAAAAAAATGTTGGCAGACTCCTCATCCAAGAAGTTCAAAGATGGTGTTGATACCTAAATGTCCAATCTATCCTTACACATCTGTTTGCCAGGCAACTTGTCTAAGGAGTTGGGCAAGGTTTTCAAAGGAGCAAATGGCAGCGAGATGCCTGACTACCATTTGTGCCTTTGAAAAATCTACCTTCTTGTCTACAGTGACGTTTCCCTGAAAATTTACCATCAGCGGTAAGAATAAATGGTTTTGACAGTCACTCAACAACTGCAAGCAATTAGAACCATCTAGATCTGCACTGACTCTACATGCCACGGCATTTAAAATACCGGCAGTCAGTTTGTTAGCACTCCCACTGGTGAGCACAATCTCTCTCTGTATCTGTGAAACATTTCCAGGTAAGTCAGTTATGAATAATTGCTGTTCCAAACAAAGTTAAGAAAAGAGGTGGAGACCTTTGTGCCTTGCACAATAAAGGGAAAACATTGCACAGAAAGTCAGCAAAAGCCAAAGAACCTCAAGAGAAAAAGACAAAGATTATTTAGTGGATTTACAGTAGTACTTTCACACATTTCAGCAAGTCACAACTGGAAATGAATGAGTTTAAGGCATGCTGTCATTCAAAAAAGGAACAAAGAACTAATTGCTGTTTGGCATAACATTTTTGTTTATATTTATGACTGCCTTTCTTAAAAGCCTAACTTCCTATTCATGTGCAGGTTTCCTTAAACAGTTTTAAACTAAACAATTAAACTTTCATTCATGGATATAATCTAATAGGATGGAATTCTTCTGCCACATTGTTTTATGCTCTTGATGAAGAAAATATTTCAAGTTAGCTTTACAAATCTTTTAGGAAAATAAAATTCTGTAGGACAGCAACTCTCAAGAATCACGCCCACTATGTCCCTATGCGGTAGAAGGTAGCAGTTCCTTTTTATGGCAACTTTGGCAGCTGCATTTTCTTAGCTGAGAGCAACATTTCTTGAAAATTAGAGAAGGGATATTCACCTCTGTTTTACAGAGGCCCAGGGTACTCCTGTTCCTTACCTCAAGGACCTATACAAGGGTAACTTCAAGACTTGCTTGGTTTTCCAGACTGTTGGCAAATCTTCAAGTTTAGCCTCAGGAAGAGTCAAGGGTATCCTCCAGAGGGTATGTGCCCTCTCATACCGAACAAACACAGCAGCTGGGTGTCAGTTTTCAGCCATGTGCTGGGCCATGGAAGATCCTGAACTTATAAGTGCTTTCTGCTATGACTCATAAAATTTCTGAAGCTTAAGAAATGTTCATGGTTTGTCTTTGAGGACAGTAAATTTTGAAGGAAGGAGCAGACAAAGTGTAGAGGTAGTAAAGGAGTTTGGCCCATATGACACAGAAAACCTGTACCAAATTCCAAGGCAGGGACAATTGCCATGCTGCTCTTAGAAGTCCTGTAAATAAAGTGTCTGTTGAAGCTGAAATATTTTCACAAATAATTTTGGCTTTGAAATAGCATATTTTACTGAAAATTTTCCAGTTAGCTGTGTTGTTAACATCAGGCCAAGTCCTGAAATCCTCTATTCAGATAAAAAGAGCAATAAAATGTAGAATAGCTTCTTTGGTGAACTCAGTAGGTGTCAGATGGAGACATATACCTGGAACAAATCTCAGGCCTGGATCAGGAGAAAGCCACACTTGCCTTCTACTGGAGCTGTATCACCCTCTTCTGTCTTGCCATCAGTGTGGAAATGCTTATGCAGATTGCTTTCAGAGCCTCCATAGGGCTTTAAGGAAGTTAGGCATGTTATTTATCCAGATCCAATTTGGATCTGGATATTACTGGGTTTTTGAGGGCCCTCATATAATGAGCTTTAGGCCACAGTCAAACCTGTGCAATAGAGATGGCATTTTCCAGAAATTTGACTGGATTTTCAAAAGCATCTAAGTGAACTATGCTTTTTCAGAGACTTGTGAGTGCCTTTAAAAATCCCGTCTTTTAAGATCTGGATTTGAGAAAACATTCATGATGACATGAAGGAAAAAGTACTTGCAATAATAATTGCAGCATCAAGGCCTCTCCAGTCTTATTTTCCTTTGACTGAATTGCCAGCACATTCCTGCAACCAGGATAGGACCCAGTGAACCTGGTTTCAGTTTTACCATCTCCAGCTGAACGCAAGGGTAGCATGGTTTGTTTTGTTTTGGGTTTTGGTTTTGCTTTTTTTGAAGAAAAGACTTGCTAGAAGAAAACTTAAATCACCTACAGTTAGCAGGCTTGTGTTTGAGAATCTGTCACTCTTCTGTCACACTTCTTGTTTATATCATTAACTACTCATATCTCAGAGATAGTCCCTGTTTATGTTGTTTCAGTTAATAAGTCTTCTCAGGTAACCTCATAGGGTTCTAGTGCTCAAATTTTACTGAAGAATGGCCTGAATGTCACATTTGTGAGGACAACTCGATTTTCAGTTCCTGTCTCCAAAATTTTAATGAAATGTTTTTCTGGCATCATCTCAGTCTCTGCCAGACTATTGGTTTTATGTAGACTTGTTTGTGACTGTTGGAACCTTCATCGAGATATCTTCTGACACTCCTCCATGTACACACAGTCTCAATACCTTCCTCGAGCCTGCTCTCCCTCCTGCAGAAATATCAAATCTACTTTGATATTTGATCCATGTGCTCCCAGTAGGAATCTTGTGACTAATTGTTCTTTTATATCATTGCCAAACACCTCAAAGTGAAAACATAGTTTGGGTGGGGAAGAAAACCTAGTTATAAGTTAAATGAAAGCAAAATTAGGGACCTGCTAATAAAATTAGATTTTCTTGACACTTTTAGTCAATGCAAAAATAATTGTGGGAATATAAAAGGTTTTTTATGGTCAATTATTCTTGTCTTAGTAAGTATCTATAATCATAACCGTCTCTGAATAGGTAATAATCCTCAGTAGGGAGAAGAGAAACTTCCCTGCAGGACCATAAGGAAGGTAAAACGTTATCACATGCATGCATAAAATATATTAATATTGAGATGGTGCCAGTGCTAAGGTCAGATGGTTAGACATCTTTTCTTCCCCAGAAAATATACTATTCCACCTTATTGGACTGCTGACATCCAATTGATCTGCATTATTGCTCTTTGGCAAGTGTATGTGCACCTAAATATTTCAGATAATAGATATTACAGTATTAGGTAAAAGCTTCCTTGAAGTCTCAAGCAATATCAAAGAAGTATAAATTGTGGAATAGGAAAGGTGAAGATGACACTGGAAAGCTTTGAAAGAGATGTAATTTTGCAATTAGAAAGACAACTGAAAAAGTTAAGACAAAAAGAGGGGAAAAATGCTACCCCCTCATTTTTTCATCAAATGCCCTTAAAGGCGTACAAATGACCTCTTAGCAGAAATGAGTTTCTCTTGGGTTTCAGATGCTGTTTATTATCTGGGGAAGAGATGAGGAGGAAAAAGCCACAGAAAAGTCTGACAAATTATGCTTATTTGAAAGTAAAATGCTTCCCATCAACAGTGCAGTGAGAATGTACTGTACGTGTCAGCTGGATGTTGACATGTTCGTGTTCCTCATAAGGTCCTTCACCGAGCGAGGAGTATGAAGAACTTTTCTGGGGAAAATCCTCTTGGAATCTGAATCGAATGACATCACTATCCCACACATCATGCCTGGGAAATCCAGATTACTCCTGGTAATGAAAGGGGAAAGGGAAGCGTGTTCTGTAAATAGGGAGCTTGAACCCAGATTCTCTGGCTGCCACCCAGATGTCTCTCAGTACAAATGGGCTCATCTGATCTCTCCAGTCAATTTTATTCTGGAAAGTAGCCAGCGGGCCTAGTTCATGACCCAGTGATGTCATTATAATTCATTTTCACTCACCACCAAGCCTTCTGAACTTTCCATTTTACAATGGGTCTTTTTAATAAAGAAGGCAGTCATGAATAGAATTCATAAGCACTCCTAATGATTTATAATCTTTTTTTTTTTTATCTTTAAAATGGACAATCCTGCCTTCTCTGTCAAAACTGCTTAGGGAGGTTTATTTCTTCTGTCATAAAACACAGTATAGATTTTATAGGTAAAACGAATGCTATTGCCACCTATTTAAAAAGGGGAGCTCTTGTGAATATAAAAAGTCCTCCTCTGGTTCAGCAGAATAAAGTTACTGCAATAAAGAGGTGGTTACTGTATCGATGGATCTCTGGTTATGGCGAATGTGTGGAGGCTTTCACTGGAATAACTGGAGCACTTCCCTATCACCATTGGTGAGGTATTGCAGCTCACACGGCACGGTACGAGTGCGCCGGAGGAGACCCGAACAGCTGCGGCATGTATAACCTGCAGCCTGTACCTGCACAAACAAGACGTTGATGAACTTGGCTCCAGCGCCCTCCTGAAGTCTTGCCTCATTGAACTTGTTTAACCCCTCCCAGCTAAAATAAACTTTCCTGAGATTACTTCACTTATCCTCGGCATGGATCTTTTCACCCCTGGGTTGTAGGAGCTGAGTGGATGATCAATGCATTTGCAGCCTGCACTGTAATTTAACTTGCTGTGTCTGACAGGAGATGTGGAATTGCTAAAGAGAAGCTTTACTTGTAATCTTCTTATCATCTTATCCTGGAGTGTTTGTGAAGGGGGAGGCCTTTCTAGCAGAGACTCGGAGTTGAGGGTTAATGCTGAGAAAGAGAAATTGCCCTATAGTGCATCTGACTCGGTGACCTGATAAAACATGCTCTGGACAGCTCATGAACTCTAGCCTCTAACTACACACTGCACTCAGGCTTTCCTGCACTAACATCACTTGCCTTCCTTTCATAAGCTCATTAAGAAAAGTCACTGGCTGTAAATATGATGGTGAAAAAAAAAACCAAATCTTTTCTCCCTTCCTCTCTTTCTTGCTCTCTTTCATTTCTGATGCTATTTCAGATCTTCCTGGCTGAACAATAATTAGCACAAGTCTTGTGTGATTAATGGAAATGAGATGAATGGCTCAGCGGTACTAAGAACTGGAAGGAGGCAAGGATCAGCGGCACAAGGGGAAAAGGTGCAGGAAGTCAGGAACTAAGAGATCCTGGGAAGAGGACCTGAGTTAGGAAATGGAAGGAATGGAAATAGGGACTAAAGAGAATAAAACGAGTGAAAAGAGGAGCGGGAATTGAGAGGAACCTGGAGGCAATGAAAGGGAAGGAATACCCATTGGAAACTGAAAAATAGGAGGAAATTCAGGCATCTGGGTAAGAGCTAAGAATTGCTGGCTTCTAACTGGAACTGTGCAATGGATTTGTTGCACAGCCTTAGCTAAATGGCTTCTTTGGGGAGTAAAAGGGAGGGAATGATTCTGCCAAGCTCCCATTACCATCTGTGGAAATCTATTTCTTTTACTAAGAGGTGGATCAAGCTCTAGGAGAAGGGATGTAAGAGGGGCCAATAGGAGAAACTGCAGAGACAGCTAGTTAAAGTAGAAAGGGAAGCAGAAGTGGGATTTTAGGATTAATCAAGAAGCTAATGGGGAGCGGTGACAAGCCATGAAAACCAGTTTTTGTAACATAACATCCTGCAGACATAAGTGAAATATCTTAAAGCTTTCACAAGCAGTCATACTGTAAAGTTGATAATCCTACAGAAGCGCATGGAATTAATTAAAACTCCTTTAAAGGGCTATTAAGGGGAATTCCAACTTCTTTACTGTCTGAGTGCTGTTTCACACAGTTGTTATTGATTAGACTTGAGTTGTAAAGTGGTTTGTAAGAATTAGGGAAGGGCAAATGGTTTAGAAATAGACACCGTGGGTGTTCAGACTGGAGCAGACCAAACTCAAATAGTTATGGCTACTGTATTATTAGATACTCCTCTCATTTGAGAAGGAAAGAGGAAAAAACCTCCCTTGGGTGAACCTCAGAGTTTTCCAATAAGTCTTTTCCCACATCTGAGAATTTTTTGGTAGGAGGAGGCAGTCAGATCCGAAGTCTGGAAAGCTTTGCTGGCTGTGAGCTACATGCAATGTATGTGGCCCATCAAACCATAGGTGCCTGTGATAGGAAATGTACTTCTAGGTGAGTCTGCCTCTGATCCTAGTCTTAGTCTAGTTTTATTAGTACCAGATTTGATGTAGACTTTACTCACAGTCCTCAATGTGATGAACTCTTCAAGGTGTTGTTAGCTCTAAGTGGAGAGGGGGGGATCAAAGTCCAAGATAAATGTGTAGCTGCTTCTACTTGCATGTTGATATAAAATAAATAAAATAATAAA
>VZTV01013763.1:1387-22537 GCA_013400875.1 Anhinga rufa | reverse complement strand
GGGTGGGAGGTAGGCTTTTCTTACACTTGGGCGATGCTCAGGTTATTTGTCATGCCACCCAACTTAGAGCAGGGAGGGTTGAGCTGTGGAGGAAGGCTCTGAAGCTGCTCAGATCTACCTGACAAGTGAAGTGCTAGGGGGAACCAAAAGTGAATCAAATGCCAAGATATTAAACAGCAGGGCAGCTACCACCAGCTGAAACAGCTTCGAGGACTTGGTTCTGGGTCCTTAATCCCCCGCCACCTGCTTTGTCCTTTCACCTCCAGAACTTGCTTTTGTAGGTAGGGAGAGATGAAAATCACCCCAGGTGCCGAGGAGAGCAGAGAGCAAATGGCCTGAATGCATGAAAATGTAGAGAAAAGCTTTCGCTGCCAGGCATGCCATTAGGAGCCAGTACGTGCAACATAAACCTGAGGCTGCGGTTATTGCTGTAGCCCTGTTGGGTTGCTCTCGAGTGCTTCAGTGCTGTAAAAAGAAATGGATGGACGTACTTGGGAATTGAAATTAAATTCAGCTTTTCCGTTTGCCACTTTTCTCTATTCTTTCTCTCTGTTAAAAATCGAATATTGATTTTCCTCATTCTGCCGAGTCTGCAGTCTTTGCTAGCATGTAACTGTTATGAACACTTTCACTAGAGTTGGCAGAGAAAATTCTGGCAAAAGAATTTTTAATCAAAATTTACTTGTTGAAAGCAAGACATCCCAGAGGAAAATGTTCTTTCATATGATGAGGCGACAAAGAAATGGAGCCCAGCACCTTGCTGTGGGCAACCTGGCTTGGAGACCTCTCTCATCGTGCTCCAGTGAGAAGCTCAGCTCTGTTTCAGAGAGTAAAGGAAACACTGGGTCTTGTTCCACACTGAAACCAAAACAAACTCAGAAACCTCGGAAGTTGTGCAAAATAGAATTACCACTCTCTGCCAAGCCTGAGCATCATGTTACAATGTCTAATGTTGAATTAAAATGTACAAAAGACTATATTTTTCAGAAAAGATGGACATTTTCTTGTAATTAGCAAATTATGGCCTCATTGTACTTATTTTGCTTATCAAGTTATTTTTCAGTGTCAAGACCTATTTTGTTTCACCCTTCCCTGTCATCACTGATTTAAGAGTTGTTCTTGGCACCAGGGAATCTTGAGCGCTGTCACGGGCTGCACGCAGGAGGTTGTTCCAACAGCAGGAACTGGAGCTGAAACCGCTCATTGTTTATGTAAAACCAGAAGTTATTTCCTTAGCATCAGCACCAGGCTCCGTTCCTGAGGTTGTATGTGTGCGTATCTACGCAGACACCACAGGCTGACCGTGGTTTGTTACATTAGGAAATTAACATTTCCTTTGCTTCTGCAAATAAAGGAATCAACGGCGAACTGCCCTGAAGAAGCGGCTCTTGCCACCGTCTGGGAGCTTGCTACGGCAGCTGGTGTCCCATCAGCTGAACTGCATGAACTCGGGAAGCATTCACTGCTCCGTCAGACTAAGCGGTCTTCCAGGCTATATGATTTGTTGACTGATTTGTAAGTTAAACCAGCTCTTGGCACCACAGATGATGCATTTTTCGACGGGTATGACACATACACAAATTAGATAAGAAGACAAAAAGCCAGTGTTTTAGATGGACAACTTGGCCAATGAGAATTTTACTGCAGGGCTTAGTTTTAATTGACGTGATGAGTTTTATGCATCTGCCCACTTGAAATATTCTGATTATGAAACTGTCTCTTTGTTCACTGCTTGGCTCTTGATTTCTGAACAGGCAAAGCAGGCAGTGTGTGCTAATAAAAGGGACAGAAAAAAAGACGCTAATGCAATGAGCTATCTTCTCCATAGGACTGTTTCACATTAAAGATTTTGCTTTGGCTTTTGCTTTCAGCTTTTGACCTCTTTTGGTTTGTTCAGTAATCCCAAGCCATATGTATAAAGAGTGATTGACAGAATACACCGTGTTTGAAGCAGCCTCCCAATGGCTTATACTCAGCTCTAAGTATCTGATGTTCAAAATCTTTAGAGATGAACTCCTGATGCATCAAAGTACAAGTTGATTTTCTTTCATATCTGTGATTAATTTTTTCATGTAAATGTCACATTAAATGGTGAGAAAGAGACTCTAAAAAAAACCAGTTTTCACCTAATAGGATATTAAGAAGTGAAGAAAAAATACTGTGAAAAACATAATACCAAAGGATGTAATCCTTTAAAGCTCATTTATGCCTATAACAATATAAGTGGCATTATTAGATTATTTTTTATCAGGCTGTAAGACTGAGAGACTAATATGGCAAAGAATGGAGATTTGCAGTAACAATCTTTTGAATAATTGCACAAAATAGTTCATATTATTTAAAAATATATTACATACTTTTATATAATGCATATTTTTAAAAATGGATTATTTTCACCATCTTCTCGATTTGTAACACAAAATTACTGTTAGTGTAAATAAACGTCATGATAGTATTACCAAAGGCCATGGGCTTTACAAAGGTAATTGTGTAGCTACTTAGAAACTGAATAATGTATTCAGCCTTTAGTCTGCTCTGTATATAACTTAGGTTCAAGCTAAAAAGAAGAACCTTGCTAACAATCCTGACACCTGTATCTGTTCTGTAGCATGAAAATTCTGCTGTTACTTTCTAGCCTACTCAGCAGAAAGATATTGAAGAATCATCATTAATATTAGAGTTAACATCTTCAAAATATTACAAAGACTTTTCTGAAAGTTTACACTCTTGTTCTGTTGGGACCAGATCATGCTGTAACACAGCGTCCTACACAGTGGAGTCTCTCAGTTTGTGAACAAAGAAGGTATCCTGAAAAAAAAATGTGCTGTTGGATGTAAGCTTCTTTGAGGAAGCTGCAGATGGTAGCAAGGGAGTTTGTTCTTGGCTGTCATCTCTGTGCCTAAAGCCAGATCTGGGGGGAATCGGAAGAGCTAGGCACTGGGATTGGGCTCCTGGAAGGGATTTTAGCCTGGGCACCCTTCGGATGATGTTCCTTTGCCTAACTCCAGTTTAAAAGCTACACATGCCACCTAAATGAATGATTAAGACCCCCTCTCTAATCAGTAGAGAAAGCAAGAACTTCTGGATAGCGGTTCACTCATCTTGTTTAAATACTTGTCTTTGAAAGGAAAGACGTTATCTCTAGAATATCTCTGCTGACCAGCAGACAAGCCTAGACAATTAGCTTAGTTGAGACTACAGTTTAGGTGGCTGCAGTTAACAGAGGTGAACCCCATTTCATGTGTCTAATGCATAATAACCCCCAAGTGGGATAGCTATTTTACAAAAAAACATCACTTGAAGCTAGAAAGGCAGCAAAACTGCTACGCCTGCTATCCCAAGTCATGTAGCCAGGTTGTTTTTCTAGTACATCCTTCCAGGCCACCTGGTGAAGAAACAGCTGTGAGCTGTCTGAAGGGTGTGCCAGATATCATGCTTTCCAGGGACTCTACTTCTGTAGTCCGTATTCAGACCTTTCCACCGAAACCAATAGAAATTATGGCAATACACTATAAAGTCAACCCCCCTCTAAGATGCCTCTACTAAGAGGCAGAGTCCTCCTGTAGATTTCTGTAAGGCCATTAGGTGATGGTTAAGTGAAGGTATTGCCACTGGAGGCTTTCTGACAGGGTTCTTTGGAGACCAGCTATTCTGCAGCATGAGGAAAATGAGGCATTAGCCAATCATACCACAATGAGGAGGAACAAAAATACAACATTTCACTGTGCACTGATATACTTTATTGAGGGCAGAAGTGTGCACTTTGCCTATCTTAAAAACAAGAGCCAAGAAGTTTGCATATTTGCAAAACACTCCTTTTTTACTCTCTTCCAATACATTCATAATTTAAAACAAACTGCTGGAGATAAAATGAGATACAAAAGCAGAATCTGAAAGCTCTCGCTCACATGTCACCTTTCAGCTGTTATGAAAATCCAGGCTGTTACTGTTCTTGTCTTGGTTGCCTCAGCACAGCCCCATTCCTTCCTAGGGAAAACTCTAATGGAGGCTATTGCATTTTAGTAAGCAAACAGTGTTACAGCTCAATCAGTGTCTCTAAGGGAGGGTCTGGAGGCACTTACATGAGGGCTGAGAGATACCCTGAACATTTCTGTGCTACAGGATTTGGCATAAAGGTTGCTCTAACCTTCCCCCTGTTCAAACTTCCAGTTAATATATGGAGAAAAATGCTGCCGTTCTGTTTCTCTGTGTTAGCGATGACACCTCACCTAACAGGACAAACCCTAAACTATGGCCAATACCGGCTGCATCAACTAGGTCTAGGTTTAAAAGTAAGTTGAATAATACTTTGAGCCTTTATATTCTTCCATTTCCAGCTAGATGGAAGAGGAATAAACCAGGCTATTTAGTAAGAATTGTCAACCAAAAGGTGACCTGTTCTGGAATCTGACCTTTTAGCTCAGCTTCATGGGTGGGTTTGGCTCAAAGCATTCATTATGCCTGGGTTGCCAAATTCAAAGAAACAGGTGGAGCTAGACCAGAAGATGTTTACTCGTGTTATGCCAGAATTCCTTTGCTCTTGCCCAAGGCCCTACTTCAGAGGCCTTCAAAGTTAAAACTGCAGCTCCATTCTTGCCTGAAACATTCTGGTCTTAAGTTTCTCTCCTGTCGATGGGAATTAGCGGAACCTGAAATGTTGTCCCTATCTAAACACAGAGCTAAAAGTAATTCCATGTTTTGTGATGCTCAAAGCATCGCTGTCTGCTAGTGCTGTGTGAAAGACGGGCAAAAATAAGAAAAACACACTGGCACCCTCAGCAGAGGCCCTTTGTTGAGCCCCCTGTCCAACCTACGTGAGGAGAAGGGACTAGACGGATTTAACCACAGGGGCAAAGTGTAAATGACCACAATGGGGAAACAGCATTGGTACAGCCGACCAGCTCATTTACAAGGCATACAGGAAGGAAACTAGGAAAATCGGGGGATAACAATAACAAGTTATGTTTATGTTAGAGGGAAGTGTGTGCTCCACAGTATGGCCCAGAGTCCGTGTCCCCTGGCTGTCCCCGTACGGAGGCATCCTAGGCCACGCTGCAGCTCCCTTCTGGCCTGTGCTCTGGAGTTGAGTTCCCTTGGAAACCACACGCACGTTTACACTGTTACTAAAAGCAACCAGTATAATAACAATTATTTTTCCAATGGTAATGAACCATATCTTCTCATTTTATTGTTGGAAGAGGTATTATGTAACGTATTTTTCTATTGTACATATATCTACAGCAAACCTTATTTTCTAGGTTTTTATCGTTATGTTAAAAAGCAGTCATCTCTCAAGTTTAATTCCAAATATTTCCTCTCTAAACCAAAACTATTTTCATTCTTCTTTGTGATAAATCCCACTTGTGATCAATCATCGTATTTGTATACACATTTTTTAACATTAAGCTAAATGCTGAAGGAATGATATTCCCAGTGTAGAGTCCAAAATATAATAAATAATACATAATTAAAAAATCTCATGTACTTATAATTTAAAATAAAGGAATCACATGTCATTAAAATATCATTTCACTCAGCTTTTATGCAATTTTAGAAATTCTCTTTTCTCACCCTAGATTTGGGCAATGACCAGGGATCCCTTGGTGGTCTGGGAGAAGTTGCTACCATCCTTTCAGCTGAAAGTTGAAGCATTTTCAGAAATGTCACAGGAAATTTTAAATGACACAGCAGCAAACGGTATTGGATTCTGATACTATCAAAGAAAGAGTAAGTGGTAATTAGGGTAATTGGAGTGATGCCTGGACATGGTGGGGAATATGTAGCACTCAAAGCAAACAGAGACCCCACTGGGAAATGTTTTGGACAACACAACACAGAATGCTGTTTCTGTCTTCTGTTGTAACCAATTTTATATGCTTGAAACCAATTTATTATGATTTACCAAGAGCAGGTGACTGGAAGGCTCTGAGCAGAATATTCTGTTATTCCTTCCTTTGTCCAAAGTTCAAACAATGTGCTGTGAATTTTACAAAAAGCCCCAATTTTCTACCTCTTGAAAAATATCTCAAAACCAAATTAAATTTCATTAATGATGCCCTTCCCCTTTAATAAATACATATGGTTAGGACTGATCTATACTGTAAAGCAGGTGTGGTGCTGATGTGGGAAAGACTCCCAAATCTTTATTTTCCTGTCTTCACAGGCTCTTGGAAAGTGTCATCATTATTAGTTTTAACTCCAAAATTGAAAATGCCCTAACAAAATACTGGTAGAAGTTTGCTTTGCTCGTGCATACTGTGTGAGACCATTCTCATTGCCAAACATCAACTCTCATTCATGTCTTTGAAAGACAGGAGGTCAGCAGGGATGCAGGCTCTGCAGAAGAAGCTTGTTTAGAAAATTTTCTGTGCTACTGTCTTTTGAGGATCAGCTTGGAGACTCACGACAGCAAGAATCGAAAAGATCTTCTTGGCTAAAACTGGCAGTGTGAAAGACTTACTCACTTTCACAGTGTGAAAGACTTAACTCAGGCTGCAAGCAAGTGGAAGTAGGCACCGGTATTTTCTTCCTAGGTAGCCACTGTTGAAACCTGCCGTTTCCCTTCATTTGCTGTTTTCAGCCACCACTTTTGTCACTGGAATAAATAAAAGCAAATGGGTGCCACTGATACTTTCAATTTCAAATAAGCAGGGAAGTTGTTACCCTTCTCTCTAATATAGTTCAATCTTCTTCCATATTCCACAAAAGTTTCCTGAAGAGTTGTTCTTAAATTTCATTAAAACAAAAAAAAATTATAATATTTCAGTGTCATTCTCCCATCCAAATTAGACTGTGGATGAAGGATTTAAGGAAGGGTCTGCCAAACGCTGAGGACTGTTGGTATTCCAAGTCAATTAGAGCAGTTAGTGCCTAATTAAGTGCTAATTTATGCTCTGTGCAATCTCATAGAGGGAAGAAATTTGGCTCAGGCTAGTTGGAAAACAAAATTTTAGCTATTACACGTGAAAACTTCTACCACTCTTATGCATACAAAACCTACTTTGTTTTATATGCGTCGAGTGCACTGTAAAACAAGGTTAAACTCTTATCCTGGTTTGGCTGGCTTCCTCTGACAGTTCCCAAAGTTTCACAAATATTCGGGTTTTTTGTATCCTCAGAAGTCACAGAATATGCTAAAGACAAGCTGTCTGGCAGCCAATTTTCCATGTTTCCTCAAAGGGCAAACTTAACTGTCATCTGCAATAGCAGAGCTGAGAATCTATTGATGCTCACAGTATTTATTCTCTGCTTCACAGGATAAACAGAAATTTTAGCTAGAGCTGAATAAACCAGGAACTGGTGGCAACTATTTGAGCCAGGCTTTCAAAAGACCTTCCTAATTTCCCTGCACGCTACAGCAAACTCAAACATCTTTCTTGTCCATGCAGGAAACGTATCTGAAATCCCAAACAGAAGTAATGTTAATTTCTGGAGACTTGCCCTCCACAGAGGCCTGTCAGTCATCTCTGACGTAGCACATGGGAATGTCCAAATTGCCACACCTGATTTGCATTCTTGTTACATACACACAAAAACAAGTCCTTCTCATCTTCACTCTTTGCTGCCTCTATGCATTTACCAGAAAGGACGTGAACAATCAATCCATTCTGCAAGATGAGAGAAGAAGAGAAAGAAAGAACAAATGAAAAATAAGGGATTTCCAGTAAGAGCTAGGCCATGTTTCTGAAACTTTTTACATATAATACATCACCAGTAATGACCGGTTATTCAAATTTTTTTAAGTATTGCTCTAAACGTAATGTCTAGGTTTAGCTTTGAGCCCAGGGCATGGTGAGTATGCATAATTCCTTTCGAAGCTGACAGGAGTGGTAGGCGCAGAATTCAGTAACTCTCTTTTCCACTACTATTTGTTTCCCGTGGGTACAGGTTGTCATCAGCATCAACATCCATACTACAGGCCACGTAATTTCAAAAGGACCAGTGCTCCCCTTAGGAATCAAAACAAATCACAGCAGGAACTTACCAGAGGACTGCAGCATCCCTACAACTACAGGAACTGCTGTTTCCCCAGGCTGTCCTAGAGCATGACATTTTTCAGTCTTGTATAGGAGCTCTGCTCTACTGGGTGAAGTCCACTGAATAGTACCGAATTCCTCTAATAGGAAGTTTGCTGTTCTCTTACAATGCAGGAGGAATTTTAATGTTTCACCTACTCCCAAAGGGCTCTCATTTGGGATGGTTCAGGATGCCCAGACCCTTCCTCTATCCAAAAGAAGCGGGCAAGGATTTGCCCTGCCCTTATTTTCACAACCACTGATTCTGATTCTATTCCTATAAGACCAGTAAGACGAACAGTTAAAACAAGGACATATGAATCTAGGTAGGATTCCTAGAATTCATATTTTTAAACCAAATTTATTTCTCATAGATAGTGTAAGTGGGCAAGAGGCATCCAAAATTTCCTGTGAGAAAGTGGTACAGAAGTGAAACTTGCCCTCCAAATACCTCATCCCTTCCCCACACACAAATTACCCGTGATTCCACAGTCACCATCAGCTGCCTTCCCCTCATGGCAGAGTCAGTACTGACCTCCTGGACATCCCAGTGCTGGTGGCTGTTGTCTGCCTCCTTTGTACAGTTTTGAGGGATAACCTTCCCGTGTCTGACATCAAAGCAAAAGAGCGGAGCAGAACCAAGCCGGATTTCCTTCATGCTGTTATATTCAAAGTGCTGGAAAAGGGAGGGTTTGTTTGAACGATGATGGAAGGACATCCCAATTCATTTTTAAATGCTAATTCCAAAAACAATTTCCTGTACATGTTTGTTAAAATGCAACCCAAACATGAGTGATGGAGACCCAACAGCCTTGACCCTGCAAAGCAAGCCCCCCACTTAGCTAATTCTGGCATAACTATTTACCTAAGGACGGTAATGTACAAAGTAAACCCATCCTATAATAAAATTTTCTAGTTTAATAAATATTTGAACAGATGGGTGTTTCTGACAGTGTTCACACACACTGCAGTTAGAAATGTGCCTACAGCTCACCCTGAGCTTAGTGTCAGTGGCAAAACCTGCTTGGGGCTTGCAGTCAGTCTGTATTGGTTTGGCTTCTCTTAATGCATGAACCTGCTAGTCTAATGCCAGCTTGGGAGTCTACATGAATTTCCCTCCTGACTTTGACTGCAGTTAATGCAGTTTTAGGCACTAATGGGGAAACCTATCCCAATTATTCTTGAATTGTTACATATTTTTTACTCCCAGGCCTTCTGTTCTCCAGACACTACCAAATATACTAACAGACAGGCACTTAATGATGTCTGCTGGAGCAAAGTGTGGGGATCTGGCCTCGTCGACACATGGAACATTGCCATTTTTCAAATGACACTCAGCCGCAGAAGAGTGGGCATCATTGCCTTAGCACATGCCTAATTTTGAACACATCAGTATTTCCACTAATGTCAACCCAGATATTTACATGTTGGAGTGACTGACTTCTAGGTGGTTCCCTAGATCTGATACAGTGCCTATATACTTAAAGTATACAGTACCTGGGTGGGACTGTCACTGCAAGGGGAGAGTTCTATAGAGCCTTCTGCAATGGCTCTTCCAGGTCTGTAATCTGCACAGAAGCCAACACCAGTATTGTAAAGCTGTAAGTAAAGGTTTATACTGATATAAAGCACAATCAGATACAAACAAAATATCCTTCAGCTAACTTTTTCATGATTGTATCCCTTTATGATATATGTTTTTTCTCATAATTCAGGCAATATTTTTTTCTTTCAGGTCTTGCTGAAGACTAGGTCTTGCATATTGATCTCACAAACTGAACTGATATAAAAGGTAGAGTCTCACCAAAGGTCAGTGTTACCCAGTGAGTTTTGTTTAAGTTAGAGATACCCACTTCTGGTTTAACTGTTACGATAGTTAAAAGAAATCTGTCAAAATGTTTATGCTAGTGGAAAAATGCACTTCAGCTGGACACTGTAATCAGAAAAAAACCCGAGATATTCCAGAAGAAAAAAACGTGTGACAATTCCTGTGATCCACACTCAGCTCTTACACTCTTCTCAAGCAGACTTTAATAATAAAAAAGAAACAAAATAGTAAAAGAATACACTAAAATCTGGCTACAGATAGCAGAGGGTGACTTCATCTGTGGACCTTGTTGCCTTGTTGGGGGAAAATCCCTTCCAGTAAGGCTTCCTGGAATAAATTCATATTTTAATGAATGACAATTATCAACTTATGTTTCTCTCTCAACATTGAGAATATTGCTTCCTGTACACTGTCAGCCAAGGAAGTGCTATTGCTACCACCTCTGCCCTTGGGGAAGTGCAGGACTGAAGAAATGCTTTTTTCTCTTCATGCGCTTGGGTCAGCACAGAGATATCCGAGCTGCTGTTGTGGTTGCCATCTGCATGAGGCAACACAATTCTCTTCCTTTACTAATGGCACCTAAAGAACCTAAGGCTAGGATCCTCTGAGCTGCGACACTGAACTGAGCCAGACATTCTGGGTTCAGCTCCTGGCTGGCTTTCAACATTTATGTGAGAATTTGGACCAGCTGCTTGTCTCCTTTGTCTTTTTCTTTCTTCTCCCATCCTTGTTGCACTGTGTGTTTGGACAATAAATGTTTCAAAGCAGGAAACACCTCTTACTCTATGCTCACTCAGTACTTAATACATGGAAGCAATACTGGGGTCTTTGAATAATGCAAAAAAACTAATCATTCTTTATAGTGTGTTTTCTCTTACCTTGCCAGAGAATCTTGGTATGTCTTCAGGTTGGGAGAGTTCAGGGTACACATTTGATACAAACCATTGGAAATTTTTACAGCCTAGTCTCTTCTGTAGCTGAAGGCGCTCACTGCAATCTGGCTTCTCTGCCTTTATGGAGAAAGCATAGGGGAAACAAAGGTTACTAGTGTATTTGTGTTAGAGATGTTAGAAGTGAAAATTACTACATAGGAATTATTTCTACCACCTCTTCTATCCTGCATGTTATAGATAGTGATATATATCTCTCATGAGTACGCAAAGGAGGAGGACCAGCTCTAGCCTTCCTCCAACTTTGTGCTAAAACAGCATTTAGTCTGGCATTGTGACAAGTAAATGTTTCAGAAGTAGCATACTCTGTGAAAGTAAGTATTTCCTCTACAAATTATGATTATACTGCAAGATAAGTCAGTCTTTGTCATCTTTTTAATTAAAGAAGTCTGGGCTGAGTTTGATACTTGTTGCACTGAAATCAGTGGGATCGTATTAGATTGTCATTCAGTACAGAAAAGCACTGCTGTTTAAAATTCAATTTCCTGGCCTTTAGCAGCCCAAATTACCCAGTTATTGTTACTCATCCATGATCAGAGGATGTATGTGAAGACAGAATTTAGCCCAGAATATAGTCTATCACATTATTATCTGACAGTTACTAAATATAGTAAGTGAATGTGTTTTGCAGCTATAAAGGCATAAAACCTTTCCTATAATTTATGTGTTTTCTTGAATTACATACACATGATATCAAGTCTCACCTTTCCGGGTAGCAACTCTGTTCTGAAAAAAGACAAGTGCCTTCAACCCTTGGTGCAGCTACGGACATCTGCACTACAAAGGACTGACTGTCTGAATATTTGAAGGTATTTAGCACTGAAGACCGCTCACAGGGTTCTGAAAACTTCTAAGCAGGTAAGTGTCTAATCCTTCAGTTTCAAAACCACACAAAACACTCTTCTAAATCTCTCAATGCCCAAATACTAAAAATATCTCACCACCCTTAAAAGTCTCTCTCCTCCTTCTTGCCAGCAGTAGATCTCCCCCTTCACATTTCTACTTTTTAAAAATGCAGTTTTGGATTCCAGGAAACTGGTCTGGATTCCTATGTCAGAAATTAAAATTGGTAATATAAGTGAAGAATTGCCCATAAATAACTTTCTCAGACCAGCTATTTCTCTGTATCCATAAGAAAAAAAAAAATAAAAGACTTTGTGAAATGTCTAGAAAGCACTGACAAATGCAGGGCCTTGGAAGCAAGGGAGAGGTATCAGTTTCTAAAGGCAGTTTCTAAACGTGCCATGTGGCATTGTTTGCCAGCCCCTGTAAGCTGCACAGGCAAAGCTCAGCAGTTGCAATATGTTAAAGAGAACCTCATAGTTTAGTATCAGTCTTAGATTCAATAAGCATAACAACAGAGCTCAGCAATTCAGCACCACACAAACCTTTCCCCAAGAGGTTTTCTTGGAAAAGGGAAATAGAGAAGTAAAATGCTTCCCCTAAAAAGAGATGTTTCTCATGAGAGCTTGGGCTGAAGAAGGCAATGGCAGTATATCTCATTGTCATACTAGTTACAGTCTGCATTTGATGCCGAATAAATGGTGTAAACAATGTAAAGAAAGTCATTAGCCCTGTAAACCAATCTGAACGGAAACTGTGCTTGTAAATTAAATAAACAAACCACACAAGAAAAGGAGAAAAAGAGACAGTAGCTGAAATTGTAGAGAGCTGGGAAGAGCCTTATTCATCTGCATTAACGCTCACGCCACAGGCATCCTGAGCAGGATACAATTCAGACCATAAAATGGAAAGACTTATGAAGCAACCTAAACAGGGGTCACTAGTTATTTTCTGCAGTGGGCAATGCGGCGGTCAAGGCTCACGGAGATTTTTGCAGTGGCCATTAGGTGGCTCCGCTCACCCTCTCAGTGCAATAAATCCCCGCAGGGCCCATCCGCAGCTGAGCGGCAATAATGTCATTGCTTGCTCGTGTCTTTTGAATAACGTCCCACTGCACTGACATACTGAAAATATTGGCTGTGAAAGAAAGGCACAGAGAAAAGGGCCTTTTATGTTATGGTATACTGAACACAGAGATCGTAAAATAGATCATTTGAAGGAGCATCGTACTTAGAAGTACTAAAAGTATCCTGGCTAGAATAAACTCTCAGGCAAAAGGTCATGGTGCTTACAGCTAGTAAACTGTATCATTGGTGGCTGCAGCTTTTAGTACAGAAAATTGCTTCTGAGTTGACAAGAAAGGTCTTCAGGAAATTATTAAATGATTTAAGGACCTAACTGCCTATCTTAAAAGACTTAGCCTAGTGTCCTTCCAATTACATGGCTATAACCCTTCTGAGTCAATGGACGAACTTCTGGCCAGTGGAGTTCAAATCTACAATGCAGACAAGGATGGAGAAGCTTTTTAAAAAATGTGAAAATAGAATAAAAAAAGAAACATGATAGTCTCAGACTCTAGGATTAGCACAGCGGACTGACCGGAGAGGCAGATCCACTGGCGGAGTATAAGGAGGTCAGACTAGGTGACAGGAGAGAGGCCATGCTGACACACAGCCATTTTCCTGTCTCCACTACAGTGCAGCTCCTGCTGGATCTGGCTTTCTTAGACCTATGGCCAGCACTGCAGTGACTGAGGCATGCGGGACTGAAATGCAAGGGCAAAACTGAATGGGAAACTTTGTACAGCACCTACCCATGCTCTGCCTAACTGTTTTCAGTGAATCTTTTCTTAAAAGCATGGCATTGTTAAATGAACAAGAAGGTAAATGACATGTTTTCATTCACAACTGCTCACAAGTTTGTCCGCTGCCTTCTAGGAGAGGATATCGTTACAAGAAACGGTACTGGAGCCAGAGAATTCCTGAGAACTGCAGCAATGTTAACAACTTCACTTTATTAACAACTTAACATTAGAAACATTAACGACACCAACCACAGCTGCATGACTCTCAATAAACAATCATCCACTGGTTTGTAATACATGGGATATACAGTCCCTTGACTGATCCTGATCTGCAATGGATTATACAGTGGCTTAAAAACAAGCGTGGCTGTTCTGTAGTTGTTGGATGGTGTGTAGTCTGTAGACAGTTTAAGTGTGGCCGCATGCCAGGGCTACGCCACACACCTGGCTGCAAGCCTGTCTCAGCGTACAGACTGCTGGGAATCCAAATCCCTGGAGGTCGGACTGCTGTCTGTGCAATGCTTCTAATGAAAAAGTAACTTGTAAATAGTGGCTATGCTGAGATCTGACTTTCTCAGTTACAGACAATTGCTCCTGGATGTCTGTCAGTTCAGGAAAAAAATCACCTTTTTTGTCACTAGACCACTCAGATATGTTCCCTTCCAGTAGGAGAGACACTGCAGCTTGCCACATGCCCATGAACATTACTGAATATCCTCGTGAAACACGTGAGGAAGACCTTCAGTAACCAAGAAAGAATCCTCTAGGAGGGCCCTTTGAGCACACAGTGCTACTAGCTTCCACTTCAGATGCACTGCAACCCTCCATGTACTATCGGTGGAAAAATAAATCACAGCTTGTAAGGAAAGCTGGAGTCATTTGGAGAAGGAGTCATACTCCAAGACATTTGATAACTTCAGCAAACAACAACTACGCACAAGTTCCTCTCTTTCCTTCCTGATCTGGCAGCTCTTCCACTGCAAGGTTTCATAAAAAGACTAACCCCAGCACAACACATGTTAATTGTTTGACTGTGCACAGAGACTCTCACCCCTATTCCACCCCCTTCACCTACCCTAACACACACCTCTTCCCTCAGAAACAAACCACTGCAGATGCCTTTACCTTGCTGATGAAGAAAGCCACTGTGTCATGCTTGTAGAAGTTATCTTTAAAAGAGCCCAGCCAGGTCTCTGCTATTCGGATTTTGTTCCTCACAATGGCCTCTTCGTAGGAGAAAGCATGGGGAAAGTGATTTCGATAGACATGTCCAACTCGGGAGCATGGAATAATTTCTACAGAGCCACCACAGAGCCAGGTCTGAAACACAGGTGAAAGCACAAAAAAAGATTACCTTTAGATTACCTTTATCTAAAAAGGAGAAGCTGCTTTACTTCAGACTCCACTTCAGGAAATCCTAATATGCACATTGCTGGAAACAGCAAGAGCATTATTATGTGCTTCTTCATACACTGTTCCCCATAGACACAGAGACACAGAGAAGATACTGGGTAAGACAGACCTTTGATTTGACCCAGTATGGCTATTTATATGCTTTTATGTTTTTCTGTGCACAAACAGTGCAGTGTAGTGAAGAAACCTGGGGGCACACCTTCTTTTGTCTGGGACATTAAAGATTCTATACCCTTTGTGTCTGCAATTTTAATTGCTTTTTAATATTAGTTACTCTTTGTATTTAGTGAAAATCAATGCAAACAATTTAGTACAAACAATTTAGTATTAAAACTACAGGTTGGCAAAGAAATGAAGCTGCTCTTCCTTTGGTGCATGTTACATGCCGAAAAAGAAAAGGCAGCTTTCAGAAGGTGCTGAAAGCAGTGACTGTCCTTAGGCAGATAGCGATAGCCAGTGAAACTTCCTTTTCCTGACATAATGCTCCTAACTCACAGCAGCTGCATGTTCTTGTATAGTCCTGACAGATCACAGAGTGTGGGACAGATTTCTGCAAGGAAAGTGATATTCTCCATACCCCAAGACCTTCTGCACTTAACTGCTTTTATAAATTGCTTCTTGCCTTTTCATTCAGGTTCTTTAAAACCCCAGTAGTTAACACAGCTTGATGTTTTAATTAAGGTTCTTACCCTTATAGATAGCTCCAGATTTTCTGCTCCCCACGTGGTCATGTCAGAATCATAAGCTCCAGTGTTTTGGAAGTAATGTCGATCCATGGCCACCACTGCACCAGCTACCACAGGGCTCCTGTGTAGAAAACAGTTTGGAAGTGAACACCTTGAGTTTTGGATAGGGAATTATGTGAAGGGTGAAAATCCCACCATTTCCGTAGAAATAGTATTACAAAATGATTGAATACTACTCCATAGAAGCTTGAATGACTTGATTATTAACCAAAAGAAAGAACAACTGGAACATCATTCTAGGATTTGCCTAGGGAGGGGAGCCAAGAGCTGAATTATCAAATAAGGCTCAGAACAGTGGGAAATGTATACATGCACACCCAAACCAACAGATAAACAGACCATGATTAAGACATTTCTTTTAACTCTGTATGATCCATCTTATGCTTTCCCTACAAACCTCCACACCTTCTCTGGTCAGCTTGTATACTAGTTGTGTCAATGTGCGGAAATTATTTGTCACGTTGAAAAGTATGACTGCAACCTAGTTAAAATGATTACTAAAGGCCAAACAAACTCAGTGTAACCCAAAAACCTATCACTTCAAAAAATGTTAACTAAGCATATGCAAGTAATCATGTCTTTCTTCTGGTAGCTGGAAGATGACCCAAATTGTACAGTTTTGCTGCTGAGCTGAGCAGAGGCATATCGGCTGATGGACTGTTACCTGATAGGGCTGATGGGAGACTGTCGTACCTTCTCTTCATGCTCTGGCACTGGTTCCCAATGAAAATCTAGTTTCCAATCAAAAACACCTCGATGCAGGCCCACAGAGTGATAGTACTGAAAGGTCTTCCAGTCTATGACATCTATGACAGGGGAGACGATACTGTTTCTGAAAAAGACAACAATATAATTTATTTTCAAAGCCAGAGCACAAATTAAATTCACTACTCTGTTAGTAAACAGTGGGTTCTCCTCTTGACACTGTCAAGCACAAGCACTGCTCTAGATGTTGAGTGCTGTTATTTTCCCTGCTGATAGAAGCTCAGGTGCTCAGTGCATGGGAATAGGACCTGGGAGCGTTGGTGGACAGCAAGCTGACCCTGAGCCAGCACTGTGCCCTTGTGACCAAGGAGGCCAGTGGTGTCCTGGGCTGCATTAAAAGGATCGTGGCCAGCAGGTGGAGGGAGGTCATCCTGCCCCTCTACTCTGCCCTGGGGAGGCCGCATTTGGAGTGCTGTGTCCAGTTCTGGGCCCCCCAGTTCCAGAAGGACAGGGAGCTGCTGGAACAAGTACAGCAGAGAGCCACAAGGATGCTCAAGGGACTGGAGCATCTCCCTTATGAGAAAAGGCTGAGAGACCTGGGTTTGTTCAGCCTGGAGAAGAGAAGACTGAGGGGGGATCTCATCAATATTTATAAATATCTGAAGGGTGGGTGGCAAGAGGATGGGGCCGGACTCTTTTCAATGGCGCTCGATGACAGGACAAGGGGCAACGGGCACAAGTTGGAACACAGGAGGTTCCACTTAAATATGAGAAAAAACTACTTTCCTGTGCGGGTGCCAGAGCAGTGGCCCAGGCTGCCCAGAGAGGCTGTGGAGTCTCCTTCCCTGGAAACATTCAAACCCCACCTGGCAGTGGTCCTGTGCCCCCTGCTCTAGGTGTGCCTGCTCACGCAGGGGGGTTGGACAAGGTGATCTCTGGAGGTCCCTTCCAACCCCTACCGTTCTGTGATTCTGTGATACTGAGCCTATAGTGAGGAATCTAAAGTTCAATAATTTATTGATCACCTGTTCCTTGCATTGTCATTTAAAGCTATTCAGAATTTAGCTATTTAACCATTGGAACTCTTATAAAGCTATTTAACACAGAGGCCCCAACCTCTGATGTTACAGGCTCTGCATGGATGCAAAGTTTACAGCAGAAGATGATTTTTGCCTCACACACTTTATCATCCTTTAATTTTCCTGTAGATGTTCCACACACTTCATGAGTTCATCACTTCAGGCCAATGAAGAGTGCACTCATCTTTATTTTGTTCCACTGGTTGTTTTGCAAAAACATATATCAGCAAGTTCATAAACCGGTTTCTGTTTGTATTTTATCACAAGCTTAAAATGCTCTTGCAAATGCACTGTTACAGTGTGGAATCTACTTTTAAGAACCAGAACAGAGCCATTGCACTGTAAGGAGCAAATCCTCAAATTAATTTCTAAATTGAGTTAAATTTTGGTTAGTCTGAGAAGAGGTATTAGACATCTCTGCATGGCAAACATAACACGGTATTTCACAGTGTGCTTGTACATCATCTTGGAATTAACTGGTAGTTCAGAAGAGCATTCCTTGTTTCCAGGCTGACGTATCACATTTGGAAATTTTCAGAGTGTAAATGCAATGGTATTAGGGACTGCAGGAAAAAAGTGTTGAAGAACAACATTACCCATTCTTTCTCTGTTATGCAAAAAGGATAGCCTCTGGTCTCAGTGTAAGGGCTTGCCTATACACAGAAGTTCCTCTGGAGAAAAATCAGTAACATTTACTAGGGATTAAAGTACACTGGAAGAAATCACTCTTGTTCTAGAGTAAGAGTATCCATACAGGAAATTATTCTGGAGTAGTTCTTTCCCTCAAAAATAGCTTCCTGTTAAAACTGAGAGAGAGAAATGAAATGGTCAATTTCAAGACAAAAAGTAGAAGGTTTTATCTCCTCTTTTAAAGATTTATACGCTGGTCAGAGATCACTCCTGAGAGAAATATGCTTAAAACATAATACTATCAATGAAGAAAGGACATCTCAGAAGTCTCCAACGCAGTGAGCTCTTTGTACTTTCCAATGGCAGAGACCAGAACCAGCTGAGGAAGATGGTAGCTCTGGGTGATGTTAGTGTAATCTTGACGTACCTTCTCTGCCTTTACAATCACTAGAGTAATGTTTTTTCAGTATCAGGGTGGGGGGAAACTCCAAACTTTGTTTTATCATCACAGTTGCCACTTCCTGTAGAGAATTTTAGAAGCCCATGGAGAAACAGAGACCATCAGTGAATTGTATCAGGATGAACTATGCAGAGGACAGTGTTAAAATGACTCAGTTACTCCTTTGTTTCCTAATAAGAGCAGACTGCCCTATGACGAGCTAAAGAAAGATTTAAAATAGAGAAGTGATTATATTTCTCCATTCAGGTGTAAAACCAGCCTTTGTAATATGTAATAATAGGCACTCTCAGAAACAAGCATTGGGTTTATAAATAGATGAGAAAGTTTTATGGTCACCTGCAACATTTGTAGGCATGTACGTTAAGGCAGTGGTTTGCTGTCATTCGCCCACAGGACGCAAGAAGAAACTGAAAGAAATTATACTAAAAATAATAAAGCTGATATCCTCCCCTGATTCTCTTGATGATACCACTGTGATACAGTTTTGTATCCAGGACAGGAGCAACCACCTCAAACGCAAGCCAGCGGGAGCCTTTCTACTGAAAGCCATATTTAACCTTTACTCACTAACAGCATGAAAAGGAAACTAACTACTTCTAGAAGTTACTAAAAGGAGCGTCCTGATGGACTCACACAAGCAGGTGTTTTTTCTTTGATATGCTGAAAAATATCTGTCTAACAAGTTAAATGGATTTTATATGACTGAACTTCAAAAAAATGCAAAGTCACTGTAACTGTCATTTCTACAGTCTGCTGCATTCTCCAGCGTACGGGTATCTCTGACAACTGTCTGGTCAGGAGTGTAGTTGGACTTGTATACTTCCCACCTCAGTTTGTTGCTACTTGCTTAAATGCACACTATCTATTGCTACTTGTTTATCCATTCTCATCCAGACAGGACTGAGGAACTAATGACCCCAGGGCAGTTTATTTTGCAATTTCAGAGTCAAGAGGGAAATATCAGGAGGGCGTATTTGAGTGGAAGCCAGAGGGGGCAATGTAGACTAAACCATTCAAAAAACCTTGACCACAAAGACTAGACCACATGTGCATATCCAAGATAGTTCAGGCAGAGACAATACAGATACTCAGTTACGCAGAGATATATTCTGGATCAGATATATTCTGGATCAGATGATCCAGACATTTCAGCCTATCTTACATTTTCATATAATTTCAGCCATTTAAAACCTGTCCTTCTTTTTGGATCCACCTTAGATTTGTTGCCGCTATAAAACTCCAAACTCCTATGATATAATAACATCAGTGCAATTGCTCATAAAAGTAAACACCACAATATTAGTTCTTGCTGAAATAATCCATTATTTTTAATGCATGCTTTTGCTTTGCTTGTTATTGGGCATTGATCCTTCAATGCCATTCAAGAAAAATACCTGCAGCAATGTAAAGGATTCTGATGGTTTGGAGACCAAGAAACTACCCAAACTATCTGCAAATTATGACATGGAAAATTACAGTGTTTAAGACAGCTGAAAATAACACACCGGATAGGTCACATTCTACCCTGGAAAAATTAAACAGTAAACCAGAACAAAATAAAATCTGATCTCCTTTCCCACAAAATTTTACAGTACAAACTGATAACTGTGTTTTAGAGCTACTACTCCTGTAGCTCTTTCAGAATGCCAAGATTAACAGTTTTCAAGAGTATGTTTGTAAGTGTAATGCTTGATCTTCACCTGGTGTAGCTCTGCTGAAATCAACAGAAACACACCTTCTTAAAACTTTAAATATTGGGAGTGTCTTTCTGATCTGAAATAGAGGAATCCAGCAACTTTTATCTGGTGTGAAAACTGGTCAATGTTCAACCTTAATCTTAATCAAGCAGTGCTTTATCTATCTTTTGGTATTAATACTTTTTTTATGAAAGATCTGTTTTCTGCATATTTGTGGAAGGTTTGATATTTGTGTGGTTCTAAATGCAAATTTGCAGCAGAAGGTAAATGCATGTTGGAAGTTGTTCTTAGCTATTCTTTTTGTTTTTAACTGGGTAACTGGCAGACGGTCAGCAGCTTCTTGGCACTTTGAAATTAAACACACACTGGCAAACTACTGCTAATTTTACTCTGTGGAATCCAAGGAAAGGAATAAACAGGAAATTCAAATACAACTAGCAGCCAGCCTTTCAACTGTTTGACTAATTTGTGAATATTTCAAATGCTTGGAACACACATGAACTACAAAAGGTCACAATTCCATGAAAAAGAGCAACCCAAACAAGAACAATTTCCTGGTTTGGGATTTCTCAACCAAATACAATTGCGAATGAAATGTCTTCCCATGACCCTTTACAGTCACCATGGACATTATGTTCTTTTCTATTTTTAGAATAAATAACATGAGGAGAGGAAGATTTAATTAACAGATCTGGTTTGAAGTTTTAGGTACACTGTTTTTTGAAAATGCTTTTTATTGATTTGAACTTTATTTTGCTGGGAAGGGAACAGATTTTAATCTGTTTAAATCCCCCTTTAAATAAGGAGGAACAAAAAATCCCAAACATGAAAATGATGTATTTTCCTCAACCAGCTTCAGAGTGGGTCATTCCCTGCAAAAATTAGATAGCTAGGAAATCCAGGCAGTCCAAATTCTCTGGCTCTGCATGTAGTCAAAACTTCAGTAAGTAACTGAGAACCCAAGCCGGTTCCACAGCACG
>VZTV01013753.1:2671-13296 GCA_013400875.1 Anhinga rufa | reverse complement strand
CATCTCATTGGTGAGGGCATGGCCTCTGCCAGTGCTGGGGTCATCATCTGCTGGCTTGTCTTCCCTCTTGGAGCACCCTCGTGCTGCCAAATCCCATTTAAACTATTAGAAGTATCTTCACTGGGCTTCCATTTAGTCAACTGGCTGTTTGCTTTTTTGAGTTGGTAGAAGGACTGACATTTTTCACCTGAGTTGATGTGATCTTTTTCTGCTATTTGATTGGAAGACTTTTTTAAAATAGAAAAATTATATATCAATAGTGAATAAAAAATAATACAGTTCTGACATTCCTTCCCAGACAAATGCTGCTTGTACAATAATTTCAGAACTGAAAATATTTTCACAAATACTATATGATCATTTGCATACTTGCAGGAAATGAACACTGTGACCCTATGAATAAGCATAAGGTTGATCTGTTCATTTAGGGAAAAAATGAACCTGTTTTCCATTGTTCCTCATATCCCAGAAAAAAACCCAACAAAGTACTATCAACAAATGCTGACAATTGTGCTTTAGGCTGAGTCAGATTCCTCTGAAGAAGGAATATGTAACCACCATCTTTAACAGCATGCAGTCCATAAGAAACAGTTTAACTCCTTTATGCAACTAGTAGCCTGTCTTCTGTCTAGAGAGACATGTCTCTACCCAGAATATATTTGCAAAGTGTAAGTAGAAAGAGTTTCACTAGCTTTTATTTACTCAAAATTTTGTGCAAGGACATGAAACAGGAACACAAGAAAGAAGGAGGAGACCCAGAGCCCAGTTCTGCAGTGCCATAATCCCATCTTGGTAGGATCTGTAATGGCCTTCCCTTCACCAGCTCTTGGCTGCTTATTCCTGGTGATGAAATTCCTCTCTGCGCTGATTCAGGGAACGAGCTAATCTGTTAAAAAATAATCACTGTTTTGTCTTTATTCATATCACTGTTCCCTTTACTGAGTCACCATTGTGAATGGAGTACAAATAGGTGATACTGGAGGGGCCACAGGCTGTAATTATGGCAGATCCAGCTTGGATCTGCTGTGGACTGTAAGCTGTGGGCAGGGCTGCATCTGCAGAGACACTGGCAGCTTGGCCTTGAGAAAGTATCTGTGAAAGATGTCTGGGGAGAGATACTAGCAAAATGAGGCTTGGAGATACAAGCAAAAAATTACTGCCTGTTGTTTCTTACAAAATTCAGGGAAATCGGACCTCATATCTTCTTGATAAATAAATGGGGTGATACCAAAAATACCTAATGCTATCATCAATTTATTCCCGCTTGGGCAAAATTTATATGTCCCTGAACCATTCCAATAAATTATTTAGATCTTATAATTGTGCAGAGTGGTTTAGATATGTAAAAAAAAAACAATCCAAAGCAACTTTTTTTTCAAAGCAGGTTCCTAAAGAGCTTGCAATGTCATCTTTCAGAGGCCCATCATGTAGTCCTATGTCTCACTGACATTAGTGGGCCAGAAACAAATCCCATCCTACTTACTGAGCCATCCTTCTGACATCATATTAGTGTTTAACTCTGGCAGTGCCTGAAGTCTCTGGGAAGCTAGTGGAACTATTCACCTGATTAAAGTAGATGCCTAAGTCTTTGTTTGCATCAGTCTAGCACATTCAACCTTCCTTGCATGTAAACCAATAGTCACCCATATATATGAAGAATTAAGCACTCTCACCTCTATACTGTTTGATCCGTGCTTCTCTCCTGATTTTGATGGCATTTGGAGCAAACTACAAGTAAAGATAAAGGAAAGAACTAAAGGTTCCTTTCATGCTTTCATAAACATAGTTTACATAGGAGAACAGAGGTCTAAAATATTTTGTAGGCAGTCCTTCAGTTTTCCACACCTCTGAATGAATGGTGCTGGTCTCTTCTCTGAATTAGCCATAAAATTTTATAAGCATACATAGCTATGCTAGTCTCTGTTTACCAGCTGCAGTTAGTCTTTTTTTTTCCCTGTAAAACAGGGACATTGCATTATGTATCAGAAAGCTCCACTGTTTTCTCATAGAACTTTATCTTCTCTGTGATGTGTTAGCAGCCCTTTTGCACTGAAGAACATTTTGTATAGTATGTTTCCTAATTACTTATGAATTTGCAGCTTTTATTGTTCTATGTCACAGCCTTAACATCCTTTTTAATGTACTTTTGTGTGCAAATTAGAATAGCAAGAGTTAAGAAGTAAGACTTTCTGTACATGGTGGCAGATGTTCAGAGCAATTCAGCATGTCAAGCTGAGGTCAAATGGAGAGGGAATGTCATTACTAAATGGTAACATTTTCTGTGGGTTTTAGAGAAATTCAAATCCTTTTTTAATCTAAATTTATTTTATCTTTTTTTCAGGGTTAAGGGTTGGACTTCAAGTTCCTGTCAGACATTTGTATATTAAAATGACTTTACATGTAATTATTTTCTAAACCAACTTTCAAAATAGTTATTCACCGAATTGCCATACCAGAAAGCAATCTATTTCAATAGGACCTTTTATCCTGACTCACATATATTTCATATGATATACTTGCCTACTTGTAAGGCATAGATTCACATATCCTCTAATTATTTTTTTAAATCTCATGCCCAGGAAGTGTCTACTGTCATTCTAGAAAAATCTGGGACATGATTCTGTATTCACTATGTATATTCTTAACAATGTCTAAGTGATGCCTAAATCTCACTGATTTACTCTGAGTAGCTGAGTAAGAAATTTAAGCCACAATCTATTGCATGCAAATTAGAATAACAGAAGTTAAGAAGAAGGGTTTCTGTCTGTGATGCTCATGTCAGTGGTCAGCTGCCTTATTTTTATTTTCCCCAGTCCTGTACTCAGTGTGCAGCTGAAATTCCTGTTTTCCTTTAATTCTGCAGTGATGTTGGAATGAGTTTGAGATGGGGTAATGTATTCAAAATTATAATGGTTTAGAATATTATTTTCTACTTTTTCAGCTATTACCACCAAGTCTTGTAATACATTATCATGAAAAACAGAAAAGAAAGGACAAGGCATGACAGGTATGCTGTAACCTGGTCATAATTGTACTAATGTGTGTGGGACCATGTGGCTGTAGATTATCCCATATATTTTTCCCATTATTGCCCATTTTAGCTAGTCAAAGGCAGCTGTCAGCACCAAAACTCTTCTTTCTATACTGAGCAGAATTTCTGATGGCCTTTCCTTTTCCTGCCTACCCAGTTTTCCTTCACTTCAG
The DNA here is from genome assembly GCA_013400875.1 of Anhinga rufa. Classification (NCBI taxonomy): domain Eukaryota; kingdom Metazoa; phylum Chordata; class Aves; order Suliformes; family Anhingidae; genus Anhinga; species Anhinga rufa. The sequence goes on along the minus strand of VZTV01013753.1, from coordinate 10,092 downwards.
CCACAGGCACCTTGTTAACCCATGGCCAGCAAGTAGTCCCGAGGCACTGTGAAACTCACTAAACTGCATGTGACACAATGAGGAAAAAGGGATCACTTTCTTTTGGTACAATATGTTACATTATTACACATCTTCCAGTTCTGTTCCCAGCTTCTCCTGTTCCTGCTTCGAGTTCTGATTTCTCAGCAAAGCAAGCCCTGGCGGAGTGCTTATTGACACTTAGGTCATGAAAAATGTGCTGGCTCAAGAAGCAGGGGGCGGGAGAGAACTGAAAAAATAGTCCTGTCTATACCATTCTGTCAGTGAGAGAGATTCTTCCTCAGCTCAGTATCATACCTGGAGCAAAGCCCTGAAAGCACAGTCCAACAGAAAACCTAAATAAGCTGAAGACCCAAGGCCAGATGCACATGTTTTCCCATGTACACAGAGACATTTCTGAAGCTAAGTGAAATTGCATTGCTGATGCAAACTACTCTGAAATGTGTATGTAGCTTTTTAGAAGACTTCTCTATGAAGAACTCTTCATCACTCTTTATAATGACTGTTTTCTTTTACAAGGTTTGCATTATTTAAGGTGTATAGCAGGTTAGCCTTGTAAAAATAAATATAATCATCTGTTCATTTTCCTGTGGGACCTATATTTTATTGATAATTAGCATTTACTCTATCCATAGAGTAGAAATTTCCTTGTTTTGTTACTAGCAGGAAAAAACCAACAAGTCCACGTTGCTGGCATGTTAAAAAAATATATTTAACATATTATGTTTTGTGGTATTCTTTTTCACATTACAAATAGCCTTAGAGTTCGAAAAATGTACCTTTTCTGGCATTCTGAGACAGTGACCAAATATTAACAATTGTTTTCAAAATAATTGTTCCACTGCAGAAATGATTCACCAAATATCTACATTATTTTGAAAATACTATGAAGGAACAAAAGGTCTTTTAGTTCTCCCATCTTGATAAGAGGCATTTAAAGAGTGCAGATCAATGTTTACTAAAAAGATAAATCCCCTGATGGGGGGGCTACTTGAAGCCCAGATGTTTCTTATTGTATTCAGCCTTTATTTCTGTATTTCACAACAGTAGCCCAGATCTGTAGTGAGAAGTACTGCTTTGATTTTCTTTAAGAACCCTGCCTGATACTCCAACTCCAATACTGTCTACTGAGCTGTGATACAGGCGAGAAAAGACTTAAGTTTAAAGTAATGAAGATGACCATGGTATCATCCTTTAGCTGAAAATTTCTAGTGAAAAAGAAGACACAGGCCAGATTTTGTACTCATCTTCACAGCTGTAAACTCAGACTGACTCCACTTAAGTGACTCCAGATGTGCATTGAGCTAATTCTGCAGTTCCCATCAATTAATACACTGTTCCCATTAATTTATTTCTGGAGTGTATCAAGGACAACATTGAAAATTAAATGTTCACAAAGAAAATGAAAAGTTAATTTTTCTACATTTATACAAATTATTGAATTCTTCATACATTCAAACTTAGGACTGATTTCTCTCCCTCTCTGGCAGCTCTAGCCTCATTTAGAGTTGACTCACAGAAGTAATAGGAGGCTTTGGACCTAATTCAGTAGTTCCTCTCTATGAAGGAAAAGTAAGTGCTTTCTTTTAATAGCACACCTGGACACATGCAGGACCTTCTAAGCTTTTTAAATTGTGTAGCAGGATGGGTCCCTTTGAAACTCCCACTGGTACACTGAAGTAGTGAAGAATCTCCCAAAGTTCTGTGTGCTATGCTGTAAGAACACCATTGGTGAAGGAAAAGGAAATATCACAGCAAAATTCAAGTTCAGTTAACTCAGAATCCTCCTGCTCTAAGTTGACTATATGAGATCTAGAAGAAGGAATGAGAGAGAGATTAGGGAAAACCAGTTTTCATGATGCAATCGGTCTCCCCATTACACTGTCTTCTCTCTAGCCACAGAGAGAAGCAGTATCCTGAAGGGGTCAAGTCAGAGACTGCTGCACTGAATTGCTCTCCAACATACCCTGTAATTCTCTATTGACTGTGAATGAAGTGGGGACAAACATTTAACCTAAATTACCTTAGGCTTACACTGACTTTTAGGTTTCTCATTGATTAGGACGACAAAAGGTATGGTAATCAGTATAAGTAATGATGGTTGGGGTAACATGGTTATAATATTGTCTGTATTATGTTATTAGTATATAGGGTTTTATCCAGATTGTTCTTGAAAAACAGAAAATATTGGAGACCACACAAACTCCCAGCAGGTACTGACAGGATGCTCTTCGGTGCCTCAAACTGTCCCTTCTCCAGGCTGGAGCAGCCCAGGTTCCCCAGCCTCTCATATGGGACAAGTGCTCCAGCCTGTCCAGCCTCGGGGCCCTACGCTGAACGGGCTGGCCCCAGTTTATCAGTGTCCTCCTTGCACTGGGGTCTCAAAACTGGATGCAGCATGTCAGATGTCTCACTAAGCTTCAGCTCTGTCTGTATGCTTTGAATAGAAGTCCTTACTGAATGTATAATTGCTTCCCAGAGTATCATCATCTTCTACAAACATCTATCTAATCCAGAGTCTGTTTAGAGAAATTAAAATGAATCACCTGGCATTGCGGACAAGTGGAAAGTCTTTTACATGATTTTAAATCCAGGAATAATTGTTCAAAATAAATTTCTAATTACAAAGGCTAAGCTAACACTCCAGTTGTTATATCCTTTCCCTTTTTGTGAGTGCACCAAGCTGAAAAGAATTGCTAGAAGACTATAAAGGGAAAGAACTGGAAAATCTGCTCCACGTGGGTACATTAGAGGAATTACCTGTTCCTTTGTACTGGGAAGAATCTGTTTTGTGGGGAGGTTTAGTCCTCTGGTTTAATTCTCCATCCTGTTTTGTCTAGCCAGCTCTTTGCACAGGGCACTCTGTGACACCTTTGAAATCCTTTTAGTGTCATTGTGATATTTTTTTCCCATTTCCATTGTATATTACATTATTTTTGTAGAGAAAATAAAATACCAGAAGTTTATATATGGTGGAAGAAAAAGTTTTCTCTTCATGAAGAATGCCTAAGAGAATAATTTTGGATCTGGCAGATTATTTTTGAGCTATTCCATTAATTTTTTTTTTTTTCTTTCGCTGTATTTCGGAAGCATTTGTCATGTTTTGAATAATTTGATTCTATAGTTCTATTGCCTTAGCTTTCTCTATAAAGTGATCCTGCATATACCATGAGCAAATGTATGTTTCATTTTTCAGTAAAGATCATTAATGAAAAAAAAAAAATTGGGGCCCTGCATTAATTGTTATATTTTATGCAAATGTGCATCAATTCTCCTGTTTCACAATGTTGTTGAAGTCCCAGATATATTTTCTAGAAAATTTCTAGAAAATTTTTTATCGATTACATCAATAATTGCATTATAAGCATGAGTAACAAACTTAGTTATATCAAGTGCATTTAGCATAAAGTATTCTATCCCATTAGTTAAGGGTGGTGTATTCAGATGTCTATGAATGGAAATGACCCAATGCTGTATTTGATTAAAAAAAAAAACATATTAGGAAAAGAAAACTGGATCTTGAATTGCTTGAAATCTTGAAAGGATTTAAAGTCATATGAATCGGAAAGATCACCTATAAAATTAACACTGCTTACCTCCTAATTCTTGAAATCTGAATTACTGTAGAAAAGTGGTGAAAAAGGGTTTTGCCTCAAGGATTCAGGATGCCAAGCTCTGCTGCTAGAGAGCCCTTCTTGGTCTAGGTATTTTTCTGAGGCTAAGAGATGGATTCAGTTCAATGGTGCTAAGTTTGGCCCAGATTCTTCCAGTTACTGCAGTACCTATGGTCAAAATACTCAGATTCAGGGGGGAAATTCATATTGCCTCCCTGCTAAAAGTTTTCTGTAGGCAGTGCTGGATCCCTAACCACACTGAAGCTCTGAACATGAAAGTTGTGAAGCTGAGGAAAAGTGGAGGCAGCAGGCATTGCCCACAGCCCTCAGTCCTCTGCACTGTTCTTTGCTGGTGGGCCAGTTGACTGGTCTTGAGAAGGGTTACTTACAGAGTGGCTCATTTTTCTTTTGAATGACAGGTATAAATACAACCACAGCTATGAGGAATGCTTAAAATAATTTCTGAAAAAAAAATCTGCTGTTATTTCATATCCAAAACTGATGTGATTAAATAAGTGCTTCATGCTCCACTAGCTTATTCCTTTATAGTAATGCCCCACTGCATAGAGCAGTCTAGAGGATGCATTTATGAACTGGAACTTCTGAAGATTCAATTTCTGTTGGAGCGTTTCATCACATATACTTTTATTTTAAACTTGAAATAATGGGCTGGCAGCTATGTTTTGTGAGCTTCTTTACACTTGGTTAGAGCAATTTGGGCACTCAGGTGCCTTCATGCGGAGTGAAAGTCCACCACCTGCTTGACAATAAGGGACCTTGTCCTATTCATTATTGTGTTAACATAACAGTGTTTCATGAATGGCTAAGTAGCTCTTTTTTTCAGCAGCTTTATAGCTATGGCAGTATGACACATATTTCCCTAACATCCACCATTTAATGAAAAGCCCTGATTAGCTCTTCTCTCCCTGCTCCCCGGCTAGGTGTTACGCTATGCCTCCAGCTGTGGCAGGGGTGAATGCTGCAAGGCAGTAGGAAGGCGACACTATTAGTCAGCTCTGTCTTGCCTGACCTTAGCCACCAAGGCTGGAGTTAAAAGCAGGGTAGTTGTGTATAAAGCAAAGTGTTACAGACATGTTAATAGCTTCCTCTCCCCACCCACTGTATCAGTGGAGATGCCACATTCTCTAATGCTTCAGTGGTAACCTGCTGGCTTTTGACTTTGCTTTGTATGAAATGAAATCCCAAATTAGAGGTTAGTTTAATTTAGAGTCTTCACAGTAAAGGAAAATTTCAAACAGGTTTCAAGGAAGGCTACAACCGTGCTGTTGTTGAGAGAGGTGCTCTGGAGATAAGGAAGGGGCTGTGGAGTACAAATATATCTCATATTTGTGTTTGTGTATGTGTGTCTGTATCTATAAGGGAATATATATCTAAATGTGACACTCATCTAGGTCTATATGCATAACATTTACTTAGTAATATGCTGTGTATGGTTATATGTAATATAAATCTCTCCCTTTGCATTTATTCACTGTATTTTCGTATTTTCTCTATGAAAGCTGTGGTATCCAGCTTTCCTTGTCTTCCATCACCAACCATAATGTAGCATGGGAGAAGCTCAAAGTGACTTTTTCCTTCCTTTTTGAACTAACTGCAGTGCTTTCTCCCAGTAGCAATCCTCCTGTTCAATAAAACTTAGTGTGAAAACCCAGAGGTTAAATACTGCCGGCAGGAGTTTAATGGTAGCAGGATTTCCTTCTTGTTAATTTACATGCGGTTTAAGTGGAGCATTCAGCATCTGGATTTTGAAGCGTGCTGGCCACTTTACTTTGTTTGGAGATGCACACACATTGTATGCATCTGCCTTTCTTAGGCCAATGAAAGTAAAACAGAATAAAGCACACTGTTGGTCTTACTTAAGAATTTCAGCTTCTCTTCTGTTTTATCCTGAGGTTGGTCCTTGACTTGTATTGTCACATAACCATGTCCAGGGGTTGTCACAGAGAAAACTACAGGGCATGAGTGAAAATTTTGCAAGGCAGTGCATTGACAGTGAAGCAGCATAGTCTGTATTATAGTGCTCAAAACCAGGCTGTCACCATGTCAACAGGCAAAAGAGTTCACCTACATCTGGAAGAAGAGTGAACTATCTCAAGAACAGGTATTGACTAAGATTTGATTGCAAACATATATATTTTCTTTTCCTCCTTCCTACAAAGCTTTAAAAGTTAATGAGCCTCTAACAGTTGTTGAGAAAAGCCTGAAAATGTGAACTGGGTGCACACTGCAGGCTCAAAACCCAGAAGGCAAATGAAACATACCTTGTAAGACAATTTAAAGCCATATTTTAAAGCCAGTTTGATGGCTTGTACGGGCCTGACTTGTGAGTGTTGAGTAGTTGGTATAGGCAGACAGCATCAGGCATCCCTATCTGCTGATTTACCAAAATAGTGCTATTCCCCTTTTGAGATCCTCATGGGAGCAATTCAGCTACCATTAAAAAATTTCATGTGATAATGCAAAAAACCTCTTACCCATACTTAGAGAAAAGCAGTCCTTAGTTCACATTCTGGCTCACATCACCCTGACTTTGTTTATACTTAGACATTCATCTGAATGTAGAAGAACAGTTATGTTAGTCTCCAAGGTTCAGATGCTGCAGTGAATTCCTGCCATTGATCAAAGACAGTGATATTGGTCTCAGTTTAAGTAGTGATTTTTATCTGCCACAAAATCACAGAATTTTATGGGTATCTAATTCACTGTAATGAGACAGGAGGCTACCAACCCAGCAGGCATTGTCTTTATGTTCATTTTAGCCATTTATTGGTTCATGGTTTGGCAAGCAGCCATTTTTTCTTCTAAGAAACAAAATATTTCTGTATTTCAAGTTTCCAAGAAAAATGTGTTCATTTCGCTTACATGAAGAGTAAATAGGACATCTTCTTACTCATTGTATCCATGGGTATTAACTCACATTATTTATTATTTGAAGAATAAGCATAGTAGAGACCTTTACTGGGGACATTTGAGCTTTTTAATTTCTGGGACACACAGGACAGTCCACAATGCAGTCATACAAATGGCTGTCAAGAAGCAGTCTATAGATATATCTCATAGTATCCTTTTGTGTGTCTGTGGAATCAATGCTTCATTGTCATGGGAATCACAGATATATAGGGCTGGAAGGTATCTACAGACATAAGCTAATTCATTCCCTGTTCTGACTGTACATAAAACAAACCTGACATATCTCACTTGTTCTTAAAAACCTTCAGTGAAAGAGAATCTGCAATCTGCCTCAGTGAACTATTTCAAACCTTAACTGCCCTTTCAGCTGGAAAGCTTGTAGCCTGAATCTCCTTTGCTGCAAATTATACTGCTTTCTTCTTGTACAAATCCCACTCAGGCCCTCAGAATAATTGATCGCTGTACTCTTTCTAACAAGCTCTATATATTTGAAGACATTATCATGCTTCCCTTCAGTCTTCCCTTTTCCAGACTAAACAAATCCAACTCCCTCAACTTTTCCTTGTAGGTCACATTTTCCAAACCTCTTATCATTCCTGTTGCTCTCCTCTGGATTCTCTCTACATTGTCTGTATCTTTCCTGAAATGTGGTTACCAAAATGGGAAACATTATTCCAGCTGAGTTCTGAGCAATACCCAAGGAGAAGAGAACATCACTTCCAACAGCTTATACACAACACTCGTGACTTCCACTTGAGCTCCAGACTTCCTTGCAAGAGTAAGAAATAATCTAGCTTGTGACCCACGATGTTCATTTGTTTTACATTAATATTGCCT
>VZTV01013748.1:12345-26345 GCA_013400875.1 Anhinga rufa | reverse complement strand
GTAGGAAATAATAAATGGAGCGATACCTGCTCAAATAGAGGTAGATTGCTTGTTAATATTAATATGCTGCACAAAGTCTTTTGTTCACAATTGGAAAGACTGCCTAGATAATTGGAAACTTACACATGCCAAACTTCCTAACTGTAGTTAATGCAGTTTTATTATCTTTAAAAAAGTGGGAGTCCTCAGATAAATGAAAACATCTGATTGTTCTTTGGATGCTTTTTTCAAACACCTACACAAGTTATATTAACACATTTCTTCAGTAAACCTCCAGGGCAAACCTATACACCTACTGAAATTCAAGAAGGATTGTACTTTACTGATAAAAATCAGAAACAGGTTAGACACCACATACTTCCCCTCCAAGTCTTCACTGTGCCATCTTGTAACATCAAGGAGATAAGAATGGGATACAGGTTACAAGAAAGAATGGGTACAACTGTTGACCTGCAAGCAAACTCTTCAATACCACACACAACATTTGTCATAAGAGATATGAACTGCTTCAGAGCTTTAGAAATCTCACTGTACTTTGGTGAAAGAAGATCATTAACTCAATGCACTGGCTAAATTCCAGCTCTGATAATTACATTCTGAATACTTAAATCTCCATTGCCAATTTACTGGCTGTAATGTCTTATGTTCATCATATTACCTGAGTATCTTCTAAATGCCCTTAAACTTGTCCTGTGAAGACACAGGTCCTGCTAGGAGGCACGGTTGTTGTCTTGCTCACTGAAATGGGACTTGGAACAGCTACTCCAAGATATGGTATTGTGAGACATATTGTCTGCATTTAAATGTGTGTGTGTAAGCACTGGGGATCATTCTCTGCTGAGAGACACTGTAATTACTAGATCAGATTGGTTTGGGACATACATGATCCCAAGTCTTTAAATCAGTTTGTGAATAAAGCTTCCATCTCCCTTATGAAGTGACAAAGATGAAAACAACATGAAAATCTTTTTACCAGGTGTCAGCCTCGGTCATATAGCTGAAATAGCTGCAGCCACTAGACAATAGAGGGTTCAGTGCCCCCTGCATGTCAGTTGTATTTCTTACAGCATATACTATGGCTGAAAGACATCTCAAGTTTGTTCACTGTATGTTAACTCTAAAAGAATGATGTAGGTTCAGAAGCAGCATCCCTGTTATGACACAGTACTGCACTGGTGCTCATACAGCAACTGTTATTTTGCTTCCATATCACAGCTGCTATTTCTCCATGACATTTCACTGTGCATTCTGGAACAAATTATGTGGGTCATCACTAATTCAGAAATCATGATTTGTTTTCTTTAGCTAGTCTGTTGGATGCAACGGAAAAGTGATTGCTTCTAGTCTCTGCATTGGGTTTTGATTAGAGTTTGATTTTGTTTTATTTCTGCCCAGAGAAACACACTAGAAAATTGCAAATAATAAATGACATTCAATTGTTACTGTGCTACTTTCCCATTCAACACATTTTTGAGGACTTCAGTGTAAGATACCAAGCTCATATTGATCCCGGGTCCCATCAAATATTCAGAACTGTTTAAGACTCTCCAGGTAAACATACCTTGCTCTGCCTAGACATTTCTTGCATTGCAAGAATGAAGTATGGCCATCAGGAGAGTTAATGGAGTTCTGATCAAAAATGCACTAAACCCATCATATCAGAAACAGCAATAAATGCAGAAAGCCAGGAATAGTCATCTGCCATTACTAGTAGAGGAGATCTTCTAAGTCCCATTTGTTAGAGTTTGACTTGTGCCCTGAAGCATGATGACTTATCTTTCTTTTGAAAAGAGACAGAAAGACTCTTTCAAAAATATTTTATATAGATAACAATATTCACAGCTGCGTAAAACTGTATCTGTAATGATGTTATTACGGTAAGTTTTATGGTTTAATTGTGCACTGGGTTAAAGTAGTTCCTTTTAAATGTAATGCCTGTCAGTTTCAGTGAATGTTTCCATGTTATTGTGATATAAGAGGATGCAAAGAGGTATCATTTTGACCCTCTTTCCCAGCAAATCTTTACTTGTGGAAGAAAAGGAGCCCATCTGTGTTTCTCTTTTTTGAACTGTGTTGCATGCTCCAATTACTGCTTTAAATCAAGCAAGCTTAAATATTTTCTTTCCCATTCCCTTCTTACATGGATGTTACTCCCAGTCTCTCATTTTTCTTACCTCTGTACAACTTCTGTGGACTATTTCCCTCCCTGGTATTTGGAAGAGGCAGAGAATCCCCACAGCTGAGGAGCAGGCATTACTTACTTATATAATATTTGTATAGCATTTAATTTGAATATTGCTTTTTTCCTAGAAGTATTCATTTTTTAAAAAAACAAACATATCTGTAGCTAGAAACAGGTATTCAGGTATTGCTGTGTAGCAGACTGGCCAAGAACAATTTTATTTTGATTGTCATCTGTACTTCAAATGACAGCTGAAGATATTAGTGGGCAGGAGAAGGAAAAAAAAAAAAAGGAAGAAAAAGTGAGAAAGTGATTATTTTTTTTTCCTGATTTCTTCCTACGTCACTGCAGGTAATGCAGTCTGAGAACTCTAAAAGCAAAACCATAACAAAATCATCTTGCTGCAATACCATACAGCAAAAGCTCTTGTGCTCAAGCCAAGCCCAAGCCTAATTGTCCAACTTTGATGTAAAAAACACCTTTTATTCCCTTCTCAGGCTCTTTCTTTCTCTTGAAAAAGGGATCGAAAGGGATGAAAGGGATACAAAGGGTTCAAAAGTTCTAAGGAAAGTAATGTCCAAATTCACCTCAGGTACTTTCTATCACATACCAGTAATTCAACCCTTTTCTTGTTTCCTAGTCTGTTCTTAACTATGAAAGGAATAAGCTCTGGGTCTAATACTCTGTAATTCTGCCTTGTCTAAAACACACACAGCCATTCACCAGTTACTTAACTAAAACTGCAAAGTGCTATGTAAATTGACTCTGAAAAGAAAGTGTCATAGAGACTCCAGGGATTAAGAATCAGCGAATTAGTACTGTGTATGTTTCAGTGAGAAAAAAAGACCAGGATGTATGGGAGAACAGCCTAAACTCCTCTTCAGTCTCAAAAAGTGCCATTGTATAACAAGCTTGTTCTGCAATCTAAAATCAGTCTCAAATCTTTCATTGAGCAATCCTAACCACAGACCTTTCCATCTAGAAGTGTAATATTGATTTAACATTCTGTTGTGCAGTACTAAGGCTTTCTTTCTTTCATAACTATCACAGCTCTATAAGATGGGGAGAATGGAGAAATATCAAATAGGACTTGCTTCTAGTAGTCTTAAGTTTGCTTTAGCTATCATCTGCAGATACACTAAGGTTGAAAAGTCCAAAATACCCACTATACATTGAGTATGGATCCACAGTGGGTATCTGCTTGCTGTATAATGTAAATGTGCAGGATTTGTAGTGTAGTATGGAAGTAATATACTAAACCTGGTAGCAAAGACAATTATTCCCATCTGTACTGAGATAACTTCAAGAAAATAGTAGTAAATATTCTGCAATTGATATTTTGCAGAGAAAAAAAACCAAAAGTGAATAATGTAAAAAGCATTCTTACTTTTCTAAATATTAAAACAGACCTTAGGAGAGGGATGGGATTTTTATTCTCATGTTTTATATGTTGTTTGAGCCATCTGGCTGGCAGTCAGAGCAACTGAACTGTCATTCATCTCCACAAGAGAGGAATATAACCTGAGTTTCCTACCATAATATGGACTGATGGAACAAGACATAAAAGCTTTTACCTGGAACAGAGCCTGGGAAGACCCCAGTGACAGCTTTTATGGCATTTCAACTCAGCTTCTGAACAGGAGCAATTGGCCAGCCCAGAGCTGGTGACAGCTCTTTGTTGCTTGTCAGAGAAGAACCTGACACACAAGGGCAGATCAGAAGGTTCAGCTACAATGTTTTTACTGAACCTAAGCCAAGATTTCTGAACTACAACATGATGGTTTGTCCGGTCAGAACAGTAACGGACACATTGTCAGCAGGTCACTTCAAGATTTGGGCCTATACAACGTTGTAGAAAAAAAATCATGTTCATCCTCCTTAGTTCCCCTGCTACAGTATAGTGCTCCCACACAGCTCTCTGGGAAAGATTATCCTCTCCCTTATACACCCTTAGAGTAGAAAACGGTTCCTAACATGCTCATTCCTTAAGATTATGCTTTTATGTGTCCTGTACAGAAAATATTTACCTGGGAAATACTCAGAAACATGTATTCTAGACAATGGGGCTACAGCCTTTGCCTCGGTTTTTCTGTGTTGCACAGGTTCTTCAGCACATAGAACTGAGCTTCTGAGAAAATTTACTCCCTTCCCTCTTTTTCCCTGCCCATGAATCCCAGTTACAGTTTGCAGACGCTGTGTAGTGAAGTTCCAAAGTGGTGCTGAGCACCAGTGGGTTTATCTCAACCTCTGGGTCATAATCCAGACAGATATCTAAGAAAAATGATCTCTCATAACCTTCAGCCACACAGCCTTTGCCATGCCATTTATAGAAATAATGAATCTCTGTCCAAACCATTTATTTCAGTTCTGTAGGTGTTAGTGTAAAGATCACCACAGAAACACATACTGATGTACTTCTCCTTGTAGCTTGAATGAAAATCCTTACCATGACAGAGATAAGATTTCAACTCCATCATCATCACATCTCAAACATAATTTCTCATGAACACAGACTCCAAGTCAGGGCCAGGACCAGGAAAGGAGGAGATGCTGTTTTGTAGAAGTGTGTCTGTTGACATGGTCAGCCTCACCTCTGTGCCTGGGAAGGTCATGGAACAGATCCTCCTAGAAACTGTGCTAAGGCACATGGAGGACAGGGAGGTGCTCTGAGGCAGCCAGCATGGCTTCACTAAGGGCAAGTCCTGCCTGACTGGCCTAGTGGCCTTCTATGATGGCATGACTACATCAGTGGACAAGGGAAGAGCTATGGATGTCATCTATCTGGACTTCTGTAAGGCCTTCAACACGGTCCCCCACAGCATCCTTCTCTCTAAACTGGAGAGATGTGGATTTGATGGCTGGATGGTCACACCCAGAGGGTAGTGGTGAATGGCTCAATGTCTAGATGGAGACTGGTGACAAGTGGTGTCCCTCAGGGGTCCATACTGGGACTGGTATTGTTTAATATCTTCATCAACAATATAGACAGTGGGATTGAGGGCACCCTCAGGAAGTCTGCAGATAGCACCAAACTGAGCGGTGCAGTTGACACACCTGAGGGATGGGATGTCATCCAGGGAGACCTGGACAAGCTGGAGAGGTGGGTCTGTGAGAACCTCATGAGGTTCAACAAGGCCAAGTGCAAGGTCCTGCACATGGGTTGGGGCAACCCCCAGTATCAATACAGGATGGGGGATGAAGAGATTGAGAGCAGCCCTGCAGAGAAGGACTTGGGGGCACTGGTGAGCAAAAAGCTGGACATGAGCCAACAATGTGCACTCACACCCCAGAAAGCCAACCATATCCTGGGCTGCATCAAAAGCAGCGTGGGCAGCAGGGCGAGGGAGGTGATTCTGCCCCTCTGCTCTGCTCTGGTGAGACCCCACCTGCAGTGCTGTGTCCAGCTTTGGAGCCCCCAGCACAGGAAGGACATGGACCTGTTGGAGCGGGTTCAGAGGAGGGACATGAAGATGATCGGGGGATGGAACATGTCTCCTATGAAGACAGACAGAGAGTTGGGGTTGTTCAGCCTAGAGAAGAGAAGGCTGCAGGGAGACCTTATTGCGGCCTTCCAGTACTTAAAGAGGGACTATAGAAAAGATGGGGACAACCTCTTTAGCAAGGCCTGTTGTTACAGGACACGGGGTAATGGTTTTAAACTAAAAGATGGTAGATTAGACTGGATATAAGGAAGAATTTTTTTACAATGAGGGTGGTGAGACACTGGCACAGGCTGTCCAGAGATGTGGTAGATGCCCCATCCCTGGAAACATTCAAGGTCAGGTTAGACAGGGCTCTGAGCGACCTGGTCTAGTTGAAGATATCCCTGCTCATTGCCGGGGGGCTTGGACTAGATGACCTTTAAAGGTCACTTCCAACCTGAACCATTCTATGATTCTATGAAGGTATCAAGAAAACCCAAAGTATATGTAAATTTATAAACAGGACAACACTCGATTGCTTAAAGTAATAGTTTTTTGAATGAGATTCTCTGTCCAATTAGCAAGTCAAAAGAGTTGTTATTTTTGTCAGAAAAAAAAACCCCAAATTTTGCAAAAAGTAAGATGTCTTTATATTGCATGTTAATACATGTAAACTTGAATTAGGTGATACTACAATAGTAACCCTTTAGCATTTAATTTGCTGTTGAACACCCACATTTTATTTTCATAGTTACTGCCTCTATGTGCTTTTGTTGAATATTTTAATAGAGCAAAAGTTTTACCACACATTTCTAACTCCTGTTGGCATCGGCACGCCCATCATAAAACTCTTAAAAAAAGACATAATGCTGTTGGAAGTCAAGTGATTGGAGCACAACAGTTAGCACCTCCATCTCAAGTCAGCTGCAGCTTTTATGTCATTGTGCATTGAAGCTCCTTCATCAATGACACTTTCCTTCAGCAAAGAATCTCTTCACTCCTTTAGCACCCTGATTAGAAATAATCAGGATCAACTTCTAGTAAGACTCAGCAGTAATCACCACCTAAACCAGTTCTTACTATCTGAACACCTCTGTTTGGGGTCCTTGATGCACAGGCAATTTTTAGACTGTCACCCTGCTATAGGTGTTCTTTATGGGAAAGCTGAGAATATAATGTATGTCCCCTGAATAATAAGAAATGCAACTGTATTCACAGTTTCTGTTTCCTATGTATTTATTTAAATCTGATAGATTACATAATATTGTTTTAAGTATGTTTCTGTGTTAAGATGATTCATTTTTATTAATGATGCTGAGTATGATGATTTCCAGATCTTCTGAACTCTTCATTAACTATTTCCTCACAGAATATATACTATGTTTCCCAGGTAATTTCCATGGAAGTTCTATGTTTCACTAAAATACATATATGCAAGGCTACTGTAAACAGAAAAGAAAGTTACATGCACAATAGCTGGAAATTATAAATAAGAAATTGTGTACAGGCCCCATGTTGCTTTATAGACTTCAATACACCTTTTAACCTTCTTTTACTGGTAGGATTAACTACTTCACTTTCAAAGAGCAAAGAGGCTAGCTTAACAGGCAGTTCTAAGACACTGGAATATTTCTTACAATCACATTAGTTACTACAAAAAGAAAGACTGAGAAATCTTTTAAAACCTTGGGAACAAAGTTCATATCATCAAAACCAGGACTGTATTAAATGGGTAAATTTACGGAGGCAATCTTAATCACTGAAGGCAAGAAGTGTTCCTAGGAGGACTTAAAAATACCTTAATTGGATCCTTCCCAGCACTGCCTACTGAGGGGAAAAACCAGAGCCTGTGGGACATGCTCACTGAGGAGAAGGCCTGAATCATAACAGCTATAAATAGAAAACATANAAAAAAAAAGGAAAGAAAAAGGAGTAAGAGAAACAAAGGAACAAGAGAAATAAACATAACTGCAGCCAGACGTGGCATGAGAAAGACGGTTCTGCTCACTGCTCAAAAGGTACAGAAATTTGTTTCCATTTAAATTCAGGAAAAAAAATCCTCAAATTTCAGACTCTGCATGAAAGCAAGCAGAGCTACCAACAGTAGTGTCACAGTCATGAAGCCCACAGCTTGGTGGCAGCATGCCTGCTGGCTGCTCAGAAGAGGACTCTGGAAATAGGGTCCTAAGGAAGGACCAGGAAGAGCAGAAGCCACATTCCTGCCAGGAAAGCAGATGTATTGCAGGAAACCTGTCTTTGACTCACTGAACAGTTGAAACTGGGATCAAATTGTTTTATGGAAATGATTCAAACAACTACCATCCACTTTTTCCCCCACTATCTCTAGCCATATTTCTGGCACTTCACTAGGAAAGGAGAAATAGTATTAATTAGGTTTACAAGTTTCAAACTGGAAAATGGATAAATCTGAAGACTACAGTATCGCAGTCATATATGAGTAATAATGGGGAACATAACCATGACTCTTGGGTTCGCTACTGTTGCACCACAGCCCATCTAGGAACCTACACTAATAGATCATGTAAGAGAAGTTACTCAACAAAGTTACAGAAATCTCCTTCGTGGGAGCAACAGTGAGCACCTCTGGCTTTCAGCCTGACTCCATGCATCTCCCCCTTCTCCCGTTCCCTCTCACTTGCCGTGTACTGAAATCTGAAAGAAGGAGACACTGTAGTGGTGAACAGAAAAGGATGATGACAATGGAGCATTATCAGGTGTTTACAAAGTATTGAGTGAGGACATCTCTTCTCTTCAGCATGAGTCTCACTGCATTTAGCTATTCTTCTAGCTCTTCCTTACTATATGATCAATGAAAAAATCCACATGATGCAGGAGCCACCACGTGTACTTTACTGTTAATAGGTAAATAAGTATTTTTACAGAGCCTTCTGGCTGTGTGCATTTCATCTCTTTCGGGATTTTCTCACTTCTACCCCAGGAACCCCTGATGCCTTTCTTTCTTTCTCTTTCCTCCTCTACTAGGAGGTTCTTAAATAGACCATTCTGGTTTATGTCTTACCCTTTGGGAGAAAGACACAGTTGAGTCACGCACAGATCTTGAAGTCAGATATCTGGATCAAATACATACTTTATTCACAGTCAGCACAGGACTATAAGACTATTTTTAGAGAA
Organism: Anhinga rufa; assembly: GCA_013400875.1. Lineage (NCBI taxonomy): Eukaryota > Metazoa > Chordata > Aves > Suliformes > Anhingidae > Anhinga > Anhinga rufa. The sequence goes on along the minus strand of VZTV01013748.1, from coordinate 17,588 downwards.
AGAGTTTCCACCCAGATATAATATTCAAGGTTCAGCACATAACACTGTTTGCTTTTACCCATTAGCTGGCCGAGTAAGCTCTCCCTTTCTGCCCATAGCTGGCAATTAACTCCCACTTTCCCCTCGTCATACATCAAAAACACAGTGGTAGTTAGTATCAGAGGAAGAAAGACAGCAGACAGCTTGGTAGGGACAGCTGGACTCCAAAACGTAAACAATTTCCATGCCAGAGCATGACAACTTAGGGCTTTGCTGCAGTTTCCATGGCAGCTGCAGCAACCACTGGACCAGGGCAGCCAAGGAGGCCAGGGTAAATGGAGACACAGCTCAACAACAGCAAGTGGTGTGCCACAAGGCTGCTTCCCAAGGGGAGCCTGGAGAGGGGATAAGCAATTGGCAGTGCTTGGTTCCAGCTCAAACAGGAGCACCCAAGGGTGCTGTTTCCTTTCTCTCAGGGGAAATGAAAAGGAGGTATCAGCCGTGAGCCATCATGATGCAGTTAACCTTCTTTCTTAATGCCAGGGGAAACTTGTTCAAGCCCTGTTTTCATTTTTTTTCCTTCCACTGTCTTGTTCCCACATGTCAGCCCTGTAGTTGTAACCCAGCTGGCTGAGTGCATGGTGGGGGCTATGGCTTGGCCACCATCTGAGAGCAGCCCCGTGCCCTGGGCTCACTCAGCACAGCCAGCACATGTGTCACTCAGAAAGTCTGGCATCCAGATTAGCAACCTATCATTTTAGCCTTCTGTAGGAGTGATTTTGTTTATCTTTTGACTGCATGCAGAGAGCAGAGAGACAAAGGGTAGGCATGAGGTGGTCTTCTTTTCACTTTTGGCAAATGAAATGGTGTTTGAAAACAAAGTGGAGGCTGTGGCTTGTTACCAGTATCAGATACTCATTTCTTTACCTGTGGTTGACCCCACAGCCTTCCAGTATTTCTCTCAAAATAAAGAATATAGCCCCTGAACTAAGCAAATACAAATAATTCATTCAATAAAATATCTTAAGTTGAATTAGAATCATAGAATCATTAAGGTTGGAAAAGACCTCCAGGGTCATCACGTCCAACCATCAACCCAACACTCCTAAACCATGCCCTGAAGAGCCACGTCTACACGTTTTGATGACAAACCCAAGTGAATAGCCAGGTCTATGGAAAGGCACAAGGACATACTTTAAGACAAATGAGAAGTGAGATTCGGGGCATCTTCTTCCTTGCTTAAAATAAAATCTGGTTGAAATTATGATACATAGGTGCAAAAAAAATCTACCTGGAAAAGAGTCATCTGAAGTGTCCTTATCCCTGACCCACTTAAAGCTCATGAGGCATTTACCACTCAGCCTGAGATTTGTCTGGGCAGCCAACTGCAGTGCCTGAGTGCAAGCAAACACCCAGTTGTGAGGCATTAGGTGATGCATGCCTGACACACAAGAACAGTCTTGTACAAAGTGCAGGCAGCTGGAGTCATTCATGAAATGGTGCTGCAGCTTTCATTAAAGCGGTCAGATACAGGATGGGAGTGCTCTGTTCAACTCTTGTCTTATCTTCAGGACATTCAAAACTCTCTTCCACTTCCAACCATTGCCTAGTCTCTCTTCACCTTGTATGCTGAATCTCAGCTACTCTGCAGGCAAGGAAAAAAATGGCACTGCACAAGGAGAAAAGAGGAGGCTGCCTCTCTACCAAGCAATATTTACATGAGAAAGCCTGAAATTCAGTTCCCTGACCATCTAATATAAAATTCCCCTAAAAAAATCTTAGGTGACAACATTTGAACCTTTCCAGTGACAAGTACTTATTTTTTTAGGAATGCAGCATGCATGTCTGGGGTGACCAAGTATCTACTCTTGAATGTTTCTCTAGACCACCTTAAGTACCAAATTGGAGAAGATACAGAATGGAGCATAGTCGTTCTTCTGGTGACTGTCTATCCATCAGGTATGAAATGTCACCAGCTTTGAACAGTCTCCCAGTCAGACTTAAAGTGCAATCAAAATCTAGGTAGATCCATATCACCCCCATAGACTAAAATAAAATTATGATTTGTCAATCCTGATTATTTATGTTTCAACAACGAAGAAAGGGAAAGTAAGTTTCTCTGTGAAGTTTTCAAAGTACAATAATTGGCTGAATATCTGCCAGAATGACTTCTTGACAGCTAGTTATGGAATTTTTCCTGAGTAGTATCAGAAGGTGATGGACTAAAAGTTTGAGTGTATGTATTTACTTATCTACACTCAACATTCTTGTTTCTGTACATGAATATTTATGCTTGAGTTATCTTTGAAATGAACTCTTGCCTGAAATTCCTTGTCACAAAGCTGTAATGGGGTACAAGCTTGCCTCCTTCAGATTCTTGCATGTATACACTCGGTGAGACTTTCTCAAATGATACTGTTTTACATACCATACTACATATGCATGTACTGTATATTGAATTTACACCTATCTATATGCATATACTTACAGAAGTGGGTAGCTGTCTCTGAAAAGACACATAATGTTATGAACCTGCAGCTTGTGCTGCAAATCCAGCACAAGAACTATGACTTCTCAGTTATAAATAGACCTATGAATGAGCCTATTGATAGTTGGGGTTTTTTGGTTGTCAGTCGATATACTTAGTCACATAATAACAATTCGTTATATGTTATGGTCTAGAGGTTTTGCCTTTTTTTTTTCCTAGGTTTTATCCCATAAAGAGAATTAGTAAATTGGGTTATCATATCCAGTAAACCAGTTCTTATGATCTTTTATTTGCTCTTAAGGTACTCAAACGTGTACATAATGCAAACATACTGAAGTGCACCAATTATTTAAGTTGAAATGTTAAACTCAAGGAAGGATGAAGTAGAATTACAGTTGTTTATACAGATTCAGTTCTAACTTCGAGTGCAATCTTTAATAACATGGCAACATGGCACTCATTATCACTTTTCCTTACAGGTTTCATGTCATATTTAGGGCTGAAGATGGACAGAGTTCATTGATTAACATGTTTCACAGTTTGTTTTTCTTTGTTCAGTGTTTACTATTATGTAACTCCTGCGGAAATGAACAAACTTAGCTGGGAGAAATGTGGTGTTTGGAGACAGTCTGTACAGTAGGGTATTCAGCAGCAGTACAAAACTAGATTATATAAATGTCCCTCAAAATTAAAACCAAAGCAAAACAGAAAAAGCCAATTGTTCTGACAAAACATTGACCAGTGATTGCTGTATTTGTTACTAAGGATGCCAATGTAAAATGCATAATGCTGTAATGCCATAATGCCAGACAGACTAATCTGCTTAAAGGAAGTTCTATGTTCTGGGTGGAAAATTGCTTAAAAGCACCAGGCAATTTCAGGATGTTTTTTACAGAAATTTATAATAAAAAAGAAACATGTGGATCATTTAGGGAATAAGAAATCTAAAACGACATGTTTTTTATTGGCTGCAGAGATATGGCCTCTTTGGAAATTTTTCTGAAATGCAAATAAGTGCCAGAAAGGAAAAAATCCCCACAGATATGCAATGTTCTTTTCCTTCTTTTCAAATGCTTTTATCTCTTTGTTAATTACATTAAGAATTCATTTCGGTCATGAATCTGACACTGACCACACTCTAAGAACATCGACATCATTACATTGACATCAAATGAATGCTACCCTTGTCTAATAATAATCTCAGACAATAACCTTTCAATTTACTTTTTGAGGTTCAGTAGCCTACAAAAGGATTTCTGTTCCTAAGATTGACACAGTTAGCATGTTGCTACTGTTTATTTTTACCATAGTTAATATTGTAATTTGAGTAATTAGTACATATAAATGAGAAATATGTTTGTTATGTTTATAATTATTTATAATATCATACTACTATTGTACTGACATTAAATATGACCCAGTTAAAGCAATTTCAAAAATTTATGTAAAATACTCATAGTCAATATCATAAAATGTGAAAGCAGTTCAGGATCAAAGTATTCTTAAGGAATAAATCTCTGCAAATGCTAATATAAAGGAGAAATTTATAAAACAGATTTGTCTTGTGAAGAGCAAGCTTTCTCAAGTTCATAGAGATTTCAGGGTTCTTACTGAGAGATTTATGAAGATACAGTACTTATCTTTTCTCATTTATGGATGTGGTAAAGACCTTCTAAGTCATAAATTCAGGAGAGACTCCTTTAAGAAAAGTATAGGAAACTAAATAGAAGAATGATGACAGAGCAGTCTAACTGTACATGAGACTTTGTATTCTGTTATTGGAAAAATTTCCCAAAGAAAATCTGGAGGCTTGTGTAGAAAGCTGATAATTAATAAATCAACATATCAATGGGGTTGAGAACACTTTTCTAAAAAAGTGTGTTGGGAAAAGGAATGGAAAAATGCAAAAGGCAAAATCTAAGGTTATTGGGGGAGATCTTTTCTTGGCTTTCATAATCAACAAACAGGATTACAACATAGACATGGCATCATGTTTATGAGGCAAGAAAAAACCTATTTCATATTAGCATTAAAGACTGCATTTGAGAATTCTATTTTGTTTCAGAAAATAGTGAAGGTAATACCATGTTAAAATATTTTATCCTGCATCTGTATTATCAATGACTGCACACACACACACACAAACACTCCTGGAGTTTCAAAAAAATCTAGTAGACCCAGTGAAATTACTTCATTCTGAAATACACATTTCTGTTTGTTTTTCACTGTGAAGTAGTTTTCAGAATGAAAACTTAATTTGCCCAGCATCAACTGAGGAAGACATCATGTCAATATGTGATATAAAATACAGATATTTCATTATTGGTTTTATTTTTAAATTACTTAAATGATAGCTAAATCAAATATTGAAAAATATAGAAAAGGAGTGTACTTTTATGGTACTATCATTCCAACCATAAAGATAACGTACAGGATATTTCTGCTGCTTGTAAAGGAAGTGTTCTAGCTGACATAAGTCTAAATCATGGGTCTGAAAGTTTCAGGACAGTGTAACAGGAAATAAAAGAAAATAAGTAGAAGTAGATTTTGGGAAAAGATAATGACAAATTCAGTAAAACCGAACTTGAGGCAAAGTAAAAGCAAAAATAATTCAAGGTCCTCTCCCTCAAAATGATTTCTTTTTTTTTTCCTTTATTTTCCTTGGGTACATTACATTGTATCATTCTAAATTATGTTATGTTGCTTTAACATTAATCCATATCTATCATTTTATGGAAAATGTTCATACTAACAAGTGACAACACAACTGTAACAT
>VZTV01013748.1:0-12130 GCA_013400875.1 Anhinga rufa | reverse complement strand
AGAATCACCTCCTTCGACCTGCTGGCCATGCTTCTTTCTATGCAGCCCAGGATATTACTGGCTTTCTGGGCTGCACATTGCTGGCTCATGCCCAATTTTTCATCTACCAATATCCCCAAGTCCTTCTCTGCAGAGTTACTTTCAATCTTTTCATTACCTACCCTGTATAGATAATGGGGATTACCCTGACCCAGGTGCAGGATCCTGCGCTTGGCCTTGTTGAACCTCATGAGGTCCACATTGGCCAATTTCTCAAGCCTGTCAAAGTGCCTCTGAGTGGCATACCTTCCCTCTAGAGAATCAACTGCACAACTCAGCTTGATGTCATCCACAGACTTGCTGAGGGCGCACTCAATCCCACTGTCCATGTCATTAATAAAGATAGTGAACAGTACTGGTAGCAATACAGACCCCTGAGGGACATCACTTGTTACTGATCTCCGTTTGGACATTAAGCCATTGACTGCAACACTTTGGATGTGACCATCCAGCCAATTCCTTATCCATCCAGCAATCCATCTGTCAAATCCATATCTCTCTAATTTAGAGACAAGGATGTTGTGTGGAATTGTGTCAAAGACCTTACATGAGTCAAAGTAGATGAATGATTTTGCTGCTATCAAAACAGAAAGACAATGTCCTCTTATGANTCTAAGGTTATTGGGGGAGATCTTTTCTTGGCTTTCATAATCAACAAACAGGATTACAACATAGACATGGCATCATGTTTATGAGGCAAGAAAAAACCTATTTCATATTAGCATTAAAGACTGCATTTGAGAATTCTATTTTGTTTCAGAAAATAGTGAAGGTAATACCATGTTAAAATATTTTATCCTGCATCTGTATTATCAATGACTGCACACACACACACACAAACACTCCTGGAGTTTCAAAAAAATCTAGTAGACCCAGTGAAATTACTTCATTCTGAAATACACATTTCTGTTTGTTTTTCACTGTGAAGTAGTTTTCAGAATGAAAACTTAATTTGCCCAGCATCAACTGAGGAAGACATCATGTCAATATGTGATATAAAATACAGATATTTCATTATTGGTTTTATTTTTAAATTACTTAAATGATAGCTAAATCAAATATTGAAAAATATAGAAAAGGAGTGTACTTTTATGGTACTATCATTCCAACCATAAAGATAACGTACAGGATATTTCTGCTGCTTGTAAAGGAAGTGTTCTAGCTGACATAAGTCTAAATCATGGGTCTGAAAGTTTCAGGACAGTGTAACAGGAAATAAAAGAAAATAAGTAGAAGTAGATTTTGGGAAAAGATAATGACAAATTCAGTAAAACCGAACTTGAGGCAAAGTAAAAGCAAAAATAATTCAAGGTCCTCTCCCTCAAAATGATTTCTTTTTTTTTTCCTTTATTTTCCTTGGGTACATTACATTGTATCATTCTAAATTATGTTATGTTGCTTTAACATTAATCCATATCTATCATTTTATGGAAAATGTTCATACTAACAAGTGACAACACAACTGTAACATATGTATTTTCTTAGTAGTTTACTTCTACTTGGGGTAGTTAATGCTAAACTGCACTCATGCCCTAGATATTACACTTTGACATTGATGACCATAGAGTTCTACATTATCCACTTCAGCTCTCTCTTCTCTAGTATAAAGATTTGTACTTTGACTCATATGCTTGTCCTATAGCTACTTTTGACCATCCATGTCATCTTTCTTCCTAACTTTTCTAATTCTGTCATCCTTAGTGGTGGAGTTGGCAGTATTAGGTTTAAGGTTGAACTCGATGATCTTAAGGGTCTTTTCCAACTTTAATGATTCTATGAGCCTATGATTCCATTGAATCTTATAAGCCCTTGTTATATATTGAAAGGCTGCAATAACGTTCTCCCAGAGCCTTCTCTTCTCCAAGCTGAACAGCTCCAACTGTCTCAGCCTGTCCTCATAGGAGAGGCGCTCCATCCCTCTGATCATTTCTGTGGCCCTCCTCTGGTCCTGCTCCAACAGGTCCATGTCTTGTGCTGGGGATCCCAGAGCTGGACACAGTACTCCAGGTGAGGTCTCACAAGAGTGGAGTAGAGGGGCAGAATCACCTCCTTCGACCTGCTGGCCATGCTTCTTTCTATGCAGCCCAGGATATTACTGGCTTTCTGGGCTGCACATTGCTGGCTCATGCCCAATTTTTCATCTACCAATATCCCCAAGTCCTTCTCTGCAGAGTTACTTTCAATCTTTTCATTACCTACCCTGTATAGATAATGGGGATTACCCTGACCCAGGTGCAGGATCCTGCGCTTGGCCTTGTTGAACCTCATGAGGTCCACATTGGCCAATTTCTCAAGCCTGTCAAAGTGCCTCTGAGTGGCATACCTTCCCTCTAGAGAATCAACTGCACAACTCAGCTTGATGTCATCCACAGACTTGCTGAGGGCGCACTCAATCCCACTGTCCATGTCATTAATAAAGATAGTGAACAGTACTGGTAGCAATACAGACCCCTGAGGGACATCACTTGTTACTGATCTCCGTTTGGACATTAAGCCATTGACTGCAACACTTTGGATGTGACCATCCAGCCAATTCCTTATCCATCCAGCAATCCATCTGTCAAATCCATATCTCTCTAATTTAGAGACAAGGATGTTGTGTGGAATTGTGTCAAAGACCTTACATGAGTCAAAGTAGATGAATGATTTTGCTGCTATCAAAACAGAAAGACAATGTCCTCTTATGATTTGTTTTTTGTTTTTGTTTTTTTTTTCTCTGTTGGTTCATTATTATGTATCTGTTTAAGCTTTTCCCTCAGTTTATTGAGCAACCTATGTAAAGATGTAAGTAATGAGAACAAAAAGAAATGTATAATAATATATAATCAGCAAATGCTCCTGCTTACCAAGTGTGTGCACAGTAGAATCTTGACTGAGATTAAACAGTTCCACTAGAAGTATCTGAATTTACAGAAAATGATTCAGTGATCACTAAATTTAGTAGTACTGATTAGAGATGGTCCAGCTTTTGCCACCAGATGACCAGTTCATATGTGTCTCTTCTGCCCATAAAAAAACAAACTGTCTAGAAAGGTTACACTAAGAACTGAAACTATTCTCTCATACATTTGCAGGTCTTACTTTTAGACACTAGCATTTAATTAACTTTCCTCTGATACTGTTTTTTTTATTTAAGCACAGTAATTCTTATCTTCATTCAGGCAGTCCTATTACCTTTATTGGGGGTGCTTACATACAGTGTTAAAGTTACGAACAGTCTTACATGGTCCTATATGTAGGCTGTGTGTTACACCTCAGTAATAGGTGCCTCAGTTCTCCATAGCATTACATGAATTTTGTGTCAAAGCAAATACAGTTCTGCAGACAGTATTTCAATGACATGAATCCAATAAGACTCTGTGGAGAAATAAGCATTACAGTCAAATCTTCAGCTTGGAGATTAGATTGTCATGATACCAGGAGAGTTTATTTCTACATACATTGTGTTACTGTTTATGAGTAAGAGGGTCATTATTCTAACAGTATTATTGCTTTCTGTGATCCTTTTTTTAAAAAAAAAAACAGCTTACAAATCATATTAGGCAATTTTAAATAATCTTTATTAACAGTTAAGAAAATTGAAAGACAAGTAAAGGAAAATTTCTTGTTATGTAGGGAATCACAGAATCACAGAATGGTAGGGGTTGGAAGGGGCCTCCAGAGATCATCTTGTCCAACCCCCCTGCGTGAGCAGGCACACCTAGAGCAGGGGGCACAGGTCTGCATCCAGGCAGGTTTTGAATGTCTCCAGGGAAGGAGACTCCACAGCCTCTCTGGGCAGCCTGTTCCACTGCTCTGGCACCCCCACAGGAAAAAAGTTTTTCCTCATATTCAGATGGAACTTCCTGTGTTCCAACTTGTGCCCATTGCCCCTTGTCCTGTCATTGGGCACCATTGAAAAGAGTCCAGTCCCATCCTCCTGACACCCACTCTTCAGATACTTATAAACACTGATAATATCCCCCCTCAGTCTNAAGGGCACAGTGCTGGCTCAGGGTCAGCTTGCTGCCCACCAGCACTCCCAGGTCCTTCTCAATAGAGCCCCTTTCCAGCAGGTCAGCCCCCAGCCTGTACTGGTGCCTGGGGTTGCTCCTCCCCAGGTGCAGGACCTTGCACTTGCTTTTGTTGAATTTCATAAGGTTCTCCTCGGCCCAGGTCTCCAGCCTGTCCAGGTCCCATTGGATTACAGCACACCTTTCTGGCGTATCAGCCACTCCTCCCAGGTTAGTATCATTAGCACACTTGCTGAGCAACTAAAGCAGTGTAAAAATGAATAAATCCCTCAGTGTTAAAACAGAAAAAGGGACACACACCTGGACTGGATTTCATTAAGCCAGGAACTATCTGTCTTCTAGAATTTATCTCAAATTGCTGCTTTAAATGAAGTAACATACTGGGAAATATTATTTAAATTATGTAGTTCATAAACTTATTAATATTGAACTGTTTAATAAAAATAATGCTTGTAGCTATTTGTATGATTCCTTGAATTTCCCTGGGTATTATATGTTTTTACTAAATATACTGAAGATTTTTTCACATTTATTAAATCCTGTAACTGATGAAAACTTGCTTCTTTTCCATTTTATAATGGGACTCCACATTTTATTTATAGGATGAATAAGAAGGGACAAATAAGAGGACTAAATTTTTGCCTTTGGGAATATATGCACAACTCTAAGAAAAAAGTTTGTTTCTACATAGTATTGACACATCAAACGTTGAATAAGTTAACAATTGTTTTAAAAGTTATGATTTTCAGGTCCAGTTTATTAAGACAATAATAAATGTACATTTTAAATTATCAAGATCTGAAATATAGAGTTTACTTTCAATATGAAAACTCTTTTTTTTCTGTGTAGCAACACTCAAAAAATAAGGTTTTGAAGGAAATCCTTTAAGCAATCCAGATATCAAGATCTTTCCTGCAGATGTTCATATAATAAAGTAAGGTATACTGTGAATGCAAAAATGAAATACATGTTGGAGTAAAAAGTGTTTGAAACAAAATCCCTGATATCAAGAATGAAAACCGAAGAGGCATTCCTCAGCTACCTCAGAAACCGTCTGAACAAAAAATCCTCACCTGTAGAAAATTACATTTCCTGTCGTTTATAAAAAAAGAGTACTGTTGTCCTTGTACTTGTTAACAACTTTATGGCCTAGCCAAAATTCTCAGGTGTTTGGGCTTCTCATTGATATTACATTTTTCACAAGAAGGGACAAGTCTGCATCTTTTGCTACTAAGAGAAACTGAGTCACATTGATAAGCCAAAGGGCTCCGGAATCATTACTCTTAGCAGTGTACCACAAACACTAAAATCCTGCACGAGACCATTTTTTCATTCTGAAAGTGACAGTATAAAAAGCAAAATCAAAAAAGGATAATTTGGGGGTTTGAACTTTCAGAAGGCCTGAAGAGGAAGCAAGCTTTGTTCCATTGATCTGTTGGAATAATGAAACAGAAAGCAAATGTTTTGGGGACCACCTGATGCTGGCTTTGGATTTTCATGGAATATTTTTACAGCCGTAAAACTTTAAGCATTAGAGTGATCTAATGAAGAGTAGCAACACAAATTGCTATTAATTCTCCAAAACCAAAAATGTTTCTTGTCTATCACTGTTAATAACGATGTAATATGGGACAATTATTACCATATTCTCTACTGAAATACATTAGAAAGTGAAATGTGAAGTATATAAGCATTTAATTTCTTTCCTCATTAGGGAAGGTTTCCACGAACATCAAAGATGTTTCAGAGCTAGTATTTGAGTTTAGACTTTCTAACACATAAAACTACACTCTTGACATGTAATAAACTTTTTCTGATGCTAGTACTGTCACACCATACAAAATAAACCTACAAATTTCTGCTTCTGTCAAATGGCTAAAAGGATAGTTCTGATGAAACACAGCCCAGGTCTGTCCTCAGCTCTCATCTACCCACAACTGTCTTGGCAAATACTTATCTTCAGAAGCCTAATTCAACCCTTTGGTCTTCTGCCTGCTCTGATTAGGTAGTGCAGGTAAGTAGGTTTGTCCAGAGGAAAATTCAAAGGAGAGGTCTAGTGTAGAAGATACCTAAGGTGACCCTCTAGAAAAGGTGACCCACTTTCCATTGATATTGAAGGGAGTCAGGGAAGACTAGACAGCTAACCTACATGGCTATGTTCAGTGCTTAGCTATCAGTGATATAAATATCTTCAAATTTTTACTAGTATTCATTCATTCTTACAGCAACAGTAGTTCCGCAAGTGAGGATATGCTGTGGATTACTTCCTATCACTTACGGTCTGATGTACATTTCTGTTAATCTGCTTGATGCTGAAAGGATAAGAGTATCTCCTAAAGTCTTGGCCATATCACAGAATCACAGAATGGTAAGGGCTGGAAGGGACCTCAAGAGATCATCTTGACCAACCCCCCTGCTTGAGCAGGCACACCTAGAGCAGGGAGCACAGGACCACGTCCAGGCAGGTTTTGAATGTCTCCAGGGAAGGAGACTCCACAGCCTCTCTGGGCAGCCTGTGCCACTGCTCTGGCACCCTCACAGGAAAGAAGTTTTTTCTCATATTTAAGTGGAACTTCCTGTGTTCCAACTTGTGCCCGTTGCCCCTTGTCCTGTCATCAGGCACCACTGAGAAGAGTCCAGTCCCATCCTCCTGACACCCACTCTTCAGATACTTATAAACATTGATAATATCCCCCCTGAGTCTTCTCTTCTTCAGGCTGAACAAGCCCAGGTCTCTCAGCCTTTCCTCATAAGGGAGATGCTCCAGTCTCTTGATCATCCTTGTGGCTCTCCTCTGGGGATGGAGGTGAGGCTGACTGGTCTGTAGTTTCCTGGGTCCTCCTTCTTGCCCTTTTTGAAGATTGGAGTGACATTTGCCTTCCTCCAGTCTTCGGGTACCTCTCCTGTCCTCTGTGACCTTTCAAAGATGATGGAGAGTGGCTCAGCAAGAATTTCCGCCAGCTCCTTCAGCACTCGTGGGTGCATCCCATCGAGGCCCATGGATTTCTGAGGATCTAGTTTCCTAGGTGATCTCCCTAGGGATATGACCACCCTTATTGTTGTTATTAGAGGTAGCACTAAATCCGTGGTAGCAGTGGCAGAAAATTTTAACAAAAGAAACTTTCAAATATATCTCATAACAGAAAACAACCTTTTACCCCTGTTTCTTGAAGTGTTTGGCAGTCTACACAGCTCTTCATACCTACTAAAGAATAACTTAAAACATATTTCTTTCTAAGAACCATAAATCAATATCTAACTGGCTTATTAACTCATCTAATATAATTACCACACTCCTTCAATTTCAGCTTATTTTATAAAAATATTAGAGTTATTGTAGTCTGCTCAGTAAAGCAGACAAACTAGCTAGTGTAGCTCGCTTCAGAGATCTGTTGGAACAGAGGCAGTCATATATTACAATGTCAAGCTGGATTCAGCTATGGTCAATAACATCACATTTTTCCTGTTTATAGTTGACTACTGGGAAAGAAAAAAAGAAAAAAAAAAGTGTCCTTTTCCTTTTTTAATAGGGTATGGTCTTTTTATAGGACTACCAAGATCTAATGTTTAAGTATTTCATGATTGGACTATGTAGTCCTAGATCACCAGAAGCATATTATGCTGTGGTGGGGGAGTAAAGAGAGTCTTTAGCACTCTCTGCGCCTCTCATTATCGTTTCTGAACTGCTCAACACAGCCTGGAATTGCTGAGCAGTATTATATTGAGCCACGCTGCCTTTTGATCACTGTTTGGACTCTTGCTGTGTTTGTTGTCTGAGTGTGACTCACTTTGCAAGAAGTGATTTATCATTGCTGCCCTCTCACACAACAAGATGTGCAGCAGTCACTGTAGTCAGGCTTATGCTGTGCAGAGATATACTTTGAACTGAAAAAATTTGAGAAATGGATGCAAAATCTCTGATTTAGTATATATGCAGTTTTTGTTCTTTTTTGAATTGCACCAGATTTGGAAAAAGTTGGAAAAAGAAAATGTCTGATCTAGTTGTGCCCCATTTCCATTGGGATTTTCAGTGTTCCATGGTACACACTGTTATCTTTCAAGCTGTGCTCATGTATTGATCTTATGTATGAAAAATTTAAGTGAGCATAAAACCAGGCCCCAAAAAAGAAAAAAAAGACAGGCCAGTCTCTCATTTTAATTATGGTTAAAGTGTTTTTTTAAAAAAATATTTTCCTAAGCAATGTACCTGCTATGGAATTAAATTCTGCAAAGTTCCTGCTTAGAACAGCAGGTTTTTCAGATGTATGGGAATGTTAATTTATGGACTTTTAATGTAAAATTGCATTGTGTTCATACGTGCTGAAACTATAGTGTATTTCAAATGACCCATGAGATAGTGTATTTATGCAGTAGTTGAAATATCCTCACTATAAATAAAATAATTGAGAACCCCAATGCTGAAAAAAATCACATTAGTTTAATATCAAATTGAAATGTAAAGGAACCTACTTATTCAGTGGAAATACTGAAAATTTCTCAGACTTGAACGTTTTTTATACATGAGCAATAGCTCAAGCACTAACATCTTCAGGTGCGGCTGATCATACCAATATACAGAATATTCCCCCACCCAAATGGGGTTTACATATACAAATCCAGAAGCAGAGGCACACATTAACTGAAAAATCTTGAGCTAAAATATATATGCACTTTTGTAAAATTCTGACCTAAAGATTTTACTAGTTTGGCAGTTGAAAAATATTGTTATAGAGAGATTTGTCATCTGTAGTTAGGAAATGTTTCGCTTTTGCTTGAGGTAGTAAAGAGAAGTCTGATTTCCTGAGCACAGTACTCTCAAAGCACTGATGACACCAATTTGGGTCATCATCTGTGAGCATCTCACAGAACAGTTTATTCACCAGTGCGGTCTGCCTCCACATCAGGCTCTTTGTATTCCTAGCACCAGGACCCAGAAAAGGATCTGCCAGGGATGTTTGAGAGGACTGGTTTTGAAGGTTAAGATTATTATAAGTATGGGAATACATTGGGAATATATTGAGGGGGAGCAGGAATCAAACATTAATAAAGGAGGAAATGCAGTCATCATGGAAGAATAATGTAGGTAAGATATTTGAAAGGACACCAAAAAACCCAGAAAGGTGTTACCAAAATGAAGGTAAGTACAATTCAAGAACATAAAACAGTTTCAACTGAGATGATGGGTGAGGCAGAGAATTCAACCAATGATGAGAATGAAAGGTGGGAGCCAGAGACAGGAGGACAAACTGGTTGTGCAAAGAAGTAGCAGTTTAAACCATTTGGTGCATTAGAGGCCAGGCAATAAGTAATATGGAAGAATGGTTAGATATTCAACAATCGTAATATAATTATTAATGTTCTTATTAATGTTAATTCTTCCCTGTATTTATAGCATATATAATGTTAGACCTTTTACATATTTTAACCGGGTAAACTGATAGCAGAGTGGTTGTCCCTCATAAATTATCTAAATTATATTATCACTAAAAATGATTATGTTTTAGATTAAAGCATTCAAACACATTTTCATCTGAGTTTACATATGATATAGACTTGCATTTCTTAGGCTCCTCTGGCTTGGTACTAGTTCAGCTCCCTCAGAAACAGGTATGAATTCAGTTTATATAGTAAACTGAATTAACTAAATTCGGGTATCTTCTTAACAGAAATCCTGCTGAGAGTTGCAGTATGACTTCACATTGCTCTGGTACTCAAAGATGTAATTAAAGCTATTCACTCATACATGTACACACACATATATATATACACATGCACCTACTTGTAGGTACTTGTATAGATATGCGTATATGTGTTTGTATAAACATACATATATCCATTACGTTACATTAGATGAAGACATAATACATATTTGTAGTGCCCATTAGTTTACAAGTATACCTATTATCTCAATGCAGAATAAAAAGAAACTAGTTTAGGTTAACTATAATTTGACTGTGATAAAATGTTTTCTGTGTCCTCTGTGGGGTGTCCTTAGAAATTTTTTGTTATTTCACATTACAAAAGGAAAAACAAACAAACAAACAAACAAACCAGGTTTATTTTTGTTAGCCTAAGGGATAATTTGAAAGCTAATATTATTAGTATGCCAAGTTTCTAAATATATGCATTTGTGTTGTCTGTGAAGTGAATAATCTGATTTAGTAACAGGGTAAATTTGCATACATATGTAAACTAAGAATTACATGGGAGAACTGCATTAAGTTGATTTTATTTTTAAATTATCTATGTTCTACTAAAGAGACATTGATTTGAAAAATGCAGCCAGGTTTTGTATAGAAGCATTCAGACTTGGCACCTGATTTCTGCCATGAAATATTTACAGTCAATTGCTATCTAAATATTTTTTACATTGCACCTTATACACATTTCCAATAACCTGACTGTATGATTGTGTAGGCTACAGCCATCATCATGGGGTGTGAATGCTTAATAAGTTTTTAATCTCCACAAATCAACTGCTCAAAGGAAAGAGCTAGCAGAATATAATCTTTTAACTCAAAATATAGTGATTGTATTAGATAAAATACAAAGAGATAAAATACAGAGCAGTATACTCAGTGCTTCAGCAACAGCAAAGTATAAGGGGACATAGAAAAATGACAACTCAAGTACAAATGAATATTTCATGCATTGCTTGGAAGACCTCTCCTGAAGACTAAACTCCAGAGGGGGAAAATGCCCTTTAGTACAACCATTTTGCCTCAGTCTGTATACGTCTACAGCTTGTTGCTACTGATGTGTCAGACACCACAGCTAGCAGTTAGAGGTCAGTGATGACTAGATTTGCACATAACTTCTGGTACTAGGAACAGAAAATTTTAACTATAAACATCAGGGATTGATTGATACCTCATCATGAGCTAGCTGGCTTGTTTATCAACACTATGGGAAGAATACTGTTATAGCATCTGATGCGGTAGAGTCTAAAGCCTGAGACTGCAGGAGGACCATTACAGAATAAATTCTTGCATGTAACATACAATATAATTTGATGACTGGGTTGGTCAGGAAGAAACAAACCATATACAAACACTCTCATCAATGTTCCTTCAAATAATCATCTTTTGCTTCTCAGAAATATAGACCTCTAAGATCTGACAGACATCATTAATTCTTCAAAATCAGTTGGGTAAGGTGGTCAGATGGGTAAGCAATAAAGGCTGTTTGAAGAACTGATGAGGGCCAGAAGTCAGGTACCAACAGACAGTTAAAAGAGGGATGCAAGGCGCTGATCAGAAATTCTCTTTGCTCTTTCGATCAATGGAAAAGTTAACAATACCATCTGACTGCAGTGTGTGTACTCAGCAGGATTAATTCCTCCATAAACTCAGCTTAAAGAAGTGCAATCAGAAGCAGTACTAATATGTAGTTAGTTTGTCTTTATGAGGTCATAAATACAGATCATAATGTTGTCGAATATCAACAGTGAGTTTCAAAACAGAGCAAGGAAACAGCTTTCTAGATGCAAGGATCTACAGACAAAGCTGAGAGGAAAGATTCAATTTAAGAAATAGCCTGTAGTTAATTTATGTTGCTTTACGTCTTATTTTATTCCTTCTCTTAAATCACAGGATATGAACTAATGCAATTTATGCTGATGCTTGCCTTTCACTTACAGAAGTCAATCTCCTTCCTCTCTTTCTATTTAGGAAGCCAATACTCCATGTGAACAACTGTAGTTTTGACTTTGCCACAATTAAAACCTTTTTTTAGTTTATCCCCCCAAAAATGTCCCTGGAATGTAAAATTTTTTTGAGAACCAAAGTAATAACATATTTCAATGATACACTTTTTACTAAAACCCCGATTCTGAACAACCTTCTAAAAGTTGTGGGTAACTTGAAATAGGACTGTAGATTCAGATTTAAATTTTACAAAGTGACCTTTTTGTTAAACCAGGCAGAATTAAAATCTCACATCCAACTGCCAAACTCCAGTCTTTGAGTTTCTGAAGCCTCCATCTAAATGTCATGGTTTGAGGCCATGTCTTGTTTTCCTTTCATGATATAATACTGAGTAAAACTGATAACTCTAAATCATAACCCTTAGAGCTAACC
>VZTV01013747.1:0-17474 GCA_013400875.1 Anhinga rufa | reverse complement strand
AAGATAACATTTAGCAATAAAATGTTTTAACCAGTGTAGTAAAATGACATTTGAAAACAAGATACAAATTTCTGCAGAACTTGTAAAGGGGAATGTGGTTTTGCTCTTTATACAGGCTACTATTCATATGAGTGCTGAACTAGTAAAGATTATAAGAACAGTTTTAAAATGCTTCCTTTGAGACTGGTGAATGCTTTGCACAACTGGGGATTATTGTTCCTAGCCAGGATCTCATCACATCATTAGGATCATATTTTAGTTACTTCCCCTTAATGTACAGCAGCTGGGCTCTGTGTGTGTATGTATGTGCGTGTGTGTAGATGTCGCTGTAACAGGCTGCATAAATAGAGCTGATAAGCCAACACAAAGTAGTTCTGTTTTAGAAGAAGACGAAGAATGTGGGACTAGACCAGCCATTAAGTGGGAAGCTTTGTCTCCAGGCTTATGTCATTGTGCAATGAGGATCTACAGCTGAGACAAAAATTTGTCTTTATGTATTACAAATGATTGAGCAGAAAAATTAGCTTAGAGGAAGATGAAATGTATGCTGATTACAGAAATGTTTCATTTATAAATAAAAGTAGAGCATTTGTTATTTGTTGTAGAAACAAGGTCTTATTTTCCTTTGCTGATGGGGCTCAGAAACTATGTTACTTCCTTATAAGGAAAGAAACAGTGACTTATTTTTATTTTTATTTTTATTTAGAAAATCATCCCAGAGGACTTGACTTTTTAACATAACAACAAAATTTGAAAATATTAGAAAGGCAAAAGCATAAAATACTTGAAAATTTTCTTCCCCTTAAAACAGGAGTGAAGAACCTGTCAATCTGGGTCAATGGCATGAGTTGCGAGTGTCTCGCACAGCGAAGAATGGTATCCTACAAGTGGACAAACAAAAGCCAGTGGAAGGGATGGCAGAGGTGAGCATATGGCATGGTTTGTCATAAATACGGCTGTTAGACTATAAAATGACTGCATGGTAAACTATACAGGCTGCTCTCAAAGCTCTTATAAGCTCAGAAAAGTATATACATTAGGGCAACACTGTCAAAGCCCAAAATTGGAAATTTGCACATGAAGTCTTCCCTCTGAGGACAAGGATCCTTGTAAAGGCAGCTGAAATCATAACTTTACCCGATCTTGCCATGTAACTGGACTCACATTTTTGTGTTTGGTTCATACTTTTTCTTGAGGTTCTTTTCTTGGTACTTACTGATTGTGGCTAAGTCTGTTGAACGTGTGCACTGTGAAGTGCATCATCCAGAGAAGGATGATACTGAAAATTATGTGCACAAAGTCCTGTTTTTACCTCTCTCTGAATATTTTGCTGGAAAGTTAGGCCAAAAGAGAATTGTTTCTTTGTCTTCTCCTTGCAAAAATAATTTTCAGGACGGAGTAAGGGCTGGAGTACTCAGACAGTTGATAACTTGCATTTTATTCTTCCCTCACCAAGAGGTCATAGCAAGTCAAGTTTGTAATAAGGTGAAATTTTGCTTGTACCAAGCAGGTTATTCACTCTGAGCACTCTAAGCACTCAAATGCATACACAGAGATACTTTTTTATCCCAAGAACCTGAGACTAGATCTGCTTAGAAAATATCTTTTATCCTTTCCTAGTGGAAAGTGTGGCCAGAAAACCACACTCCAGATCCTGTTAGCAGAAGAATCTGCATGTTTTTCTGCAGACTGGAAAACTATTTAAAGCTTAGACTTTTCTTGAAAAATGTAAATAAATTGAAATTCCAGTTGCCTGTCAAGAGACAGATTGAGTGGGAGACATTCAAATGGAGCAGTTGATACTGCTTTAGATAGATGGGTCAAGACAAAGACCCATTTTTTTTCCCTAAGTGCTGCAGTACAGCTGTAGAAGGAGGTTGGCTGAGAGCTGCCAACAAAGAAATCACAGAAGTCACAGGAGCTTCACAGGACTGAATTATACAGTTATCATGTCCTTAACTGTTACACATCTTTCAGTTCACTCCAGAACCCTGACTACTCCCATCAGGTATCCTGAGCAACTGCTTCTGGTAACTAATGCAAACAATGTTTCTTTCATTTAGCCCTGTAACTTGCTATGGATTATATTTTTAGATGTTGGAAACATTAAATGAGTCTCTGTTGCATGGACTTTGTTCTGATTTTAACTTTATGAACCTCATTCTGATTCTAGATTTACATCAATGTAACTCAAGTCATTGCAAATAGAGCTAGATGTGCAGTCAAAAATCACGAGTCTATCTCCTTTCTTTCTTCCTTTGGTATTCCCATTTTGAAGTACTTGAGTTTTTTTCAGCTAGTTCTGATTAAGATAAGGCACAGTCAGTAGAGAGTGTCCTGCAGTGACTTTCTTGAGAGAATTGTACAAAGAAATGCAATTAACAGAGGTAAAGAGGCATTAAAGTAAGCGATAACACCTAGTGTAGGTTAACCTGAAGATACAAGCATGGTTCCACCTATGCTAATAAAACGTTATTCTTATGTTTCTTGCAGGGGGCTTTCACACAGATTAAATGCAGCTCTGAAATCTTTATTGGTGGAGTCCCTAGTTATGATGCTGTGAAAAAGAACTCTGGGATCGTTAGACCCTTCAGCGGGAGCATCCAGAAGGTATGTGCCCAGAGAAACACACTGGAGGCATTTATTTCCATCTCATCCAGTACACACTTTAGGTGGGAACCTGCCATTACACCACTGGCAATATTCAAAATAATCCAAGATTTCAACTCAGGAGGCCACCACAAAGTACTTAAACACATATTTCACAGTGAAGTCATTCCAACTTTAATAGCCAGTAAGTATTACCACTGCTAATCTCCCTATTAATTTCCATACTCCACTAATAAGTGAGCAGAAGCCATATGGCATCGAGTTCAGAATGCACAAAGCTCTGTCAAGATTAGATTCCTTGGAGTTCCCTGTAGCATCACATATAAATAAATGAACAGAAGAAATGCTCAAATACTTCAGCAAATGCGCACTGAGGCAGCTAAATGTCTGTAATGAGAGAAAAAGAAGGTGCAAATTGAAGTGGATCCCAGTCCAGTTAGCATATTCTTACACCACACAGTAGTCGCACACCTCACTGCCTTCCCCTTTTATGATTTTATATGACCACATGAATGGAGGAGATCTTTTTCATTGTTGGCAGACATTAGGGATGATGTTCCAGTGGGGTCAGCTGTGCATGGGTGTAGTTCTGTTCTGGAGAATAAAACTGTAAATGCATAATAAATCCTAAAAAATAATCAAAACAAAGTTCAAACTGAACTAACATTTGCTGTCCTTAGGCATACTTAAAATAATTTGGATAAAGCTGAAATGTTGGCCCTGAATCCTCAGAGTTTTAAATGAGTGAATTATTGCACCAGATTTACTTAATAAATAAAAAATTCTAATAGTGCATCTCAGAAGAGTTAATCAAGGGCAGAAAGGTAATTGCAGTGTTGTGTAAATGGTTTCATTACTTTGTCCAACATTTTTCACTATCTTTGTCAGTTGTCTAGCAGAAAATGTGAAGTTCAAGAGAACTGGGTGAGTGTGCAATAGTGATGGGAACAGGTCAGTCACATGAACATCATTGGAAAGGTGGGCTTGACTAAATACAGTGCATTTTGATGTGCAAGATAGGGAACAATGGACATAGGTCACACTTACAAGGTGAGGGGTTGTACCCTAGAGTACAGAGGTACCGATAAGGATTGGGAAAGGCCGAGTGTGAGCCCTTACCTCTGTGACATAGTTAGGAAGGTGGATTTGCCTTCTCAGAGGCCTGAATGTGATGTCAAGGAAGAACATCACCTGCCTTTTGAGCACTGGGAGACTGTTAGTTGACTGCTGTGTATGGAAATAAAGCTAAAAACATCACCAAGTACTGGAAAACATGCTGTGTATAGAAAGACCTAAGATCTCAATCTATTTAGTTTGCTCAGATAAGGTTAAGAAGTGAATTTATTGTGGTCTGCTAGTTCCTCCATGAGGGTGAGATTTCTTTGAGTACCTGACTCTGAAATAATGCAGAAAAGGGCACAATGAGGATCAATGGCTGGAAGCTGAAGCTAAGTTTTAAGCCCAGGAGTAAGAGACACACTTTTAAGATGGGGGCTTGTTAACCTCTGAAACAAGGTAGCCAGAAGTTAGAAAGAAGCTGAAAATGTAGTGTAGTCTTCACTGGCCCATCTTTATGACAGGTTGGGATGTTTTTCTGCTGTTGGAGTTGTTTAGTGCTGTTTCAAACAGAGTATATATGCTTGATGCAACCCCTTCTCCCATTAGGACCCCCAAAGGTGCATCATTTGAGTTATGCAGGAGCCAGAGTAACTATTACCATTCTCACTTCTGGCCTTAACATCTATTTGTTTGTGAAAATGGACTTCTTATTTTGATGTAGCTGAGATCAAAAGCTGTACCCACATGTAATGTCTCTGCTAAGATATCATCTGAGATTATAAAAATGGCAGTTTATACTGGAAAACATATGTTGCTGACACACTGGAAAAATCCCAACATTTAACAATTGTCTACAGTTTATATACAAACAGTTTTGTGAAGTCATTTATTATGTTTTTCATCCATCTTAACTCTAGCTTGTTTCAAGCAGGATGAGATACTAGAAAGCAACATAAAATGTGAAAAACAAGCTCTTCTGCTTAGTATTTCTATTGTCAACACTCATCTCCTGGGGGTTTCCTGATCTCAGAAATTCTTTTCTTCAGCAGTGCTCATCTAATTTTACCATCTTAGCTCATGGCTCAGCTACAAAGCATTGTGCCAGTGTTCAGACACAAGACTGGTAAATCCCACACAGCTTTATCCCATATGGGGGTTGCCTGAGGCTGTGTCACAAAACACAAAATAAATTAATCTCCAGTGGGTCAGGGTGGGCAACAGAAGGAGTTGGACCTCTGTGACTGGAAAACACACATTATAAGAAATAGGTTTTTGGCCAAGTTTTGAGGGTTACGTTTCTCTGAAGTCTTCTAAAGAAGTGTTCTGACTAGCAGTACTATACTGGGAATTTGGAAATTTTTAGCATGTGATTTCCTTCACCACCACCACCACGACCCTTTTTTTTTTGAACACATAGATTATCTTGAATGACCGAACAATTGATGTGAAACGGGATTTGACCTTTGGAATCAACCTAGTGAATGCTGCCCACCCCTGTGTGAACTCACCATGTGCAAATGGAGGCATCTGCATTCCCAAGAAGGACAGCTACGAATGTGACTGTCCCCTGGGCTTCGATGGGCAACATTGCCAAAAAGGTAGCTATGATTGCGTTTCAATCCAGAGATCTGGAGTTTATCACAAAAATAAGAGAGATTTAGTGCTACAGCTGCTATTGTACACATCCCTTGAAATATAAAACCTTGAGGCCAGAGCTCCCTTTGCATTTGTGCACATGCCATGTACCAAGGGAAGAATTCGTTTTGTTATTTAGGAACATGGTAACTGTTATCCCAGCAGAGAGCTGTGATCCACAGATAGCCTGCTATCTGGTTGCTTGTGGTGGCCAACACTGAACACTTCATACACCTACCTAATTATGTAGTGCTATACAAAGGGGGAATTCCTGCCAACATCCTCCAGCCAGTGATTATGTTATGTCTTGAAGCATGAGCATTGATAACCCTTGTAATTTTATCCTCCCTAGGGCTCACACAAACGCTGTTCATGTATACAGAAAGGTGTAGTCCTTTTTTAGACACTGACTGCTCTGATGGTAATTTCACCATTTGCACAAACCCTGCCTTGGTACGGCAATTGAGTCCACCAAGGAGGAAAACCTGCCCAGATGCATGGTATTACTCTTTCCTCAGAGCCACTCTAATAGTTCAAACTTTAGATTCAGGAAAGTGTTCAGATTGCATGAGGTGTTAAAAAAAGTTGTGCTTTGGGTTATTCCACTAGATGGAGATGTTTCCCTTCTGACAGGCTTGATCTTGAAAAATTCCTAAGGGACGGTTTTGCAATGTAACAGTGAACTCAGTTCAAAAGAGCTGACTGACATTATTGTCTTCACCCACTCCTTCATTTCTCACAGGCACAAACTTCAAAGTTAAAAGTAGTTGTTTTGGTTAAATCATGATGAATAGATTGGCCTTGTCTTCCAAAAGAGAGAAAATCTTAGAACAAAAACATTTTCTTAAAATACAGTGCAAGAAACCCCTTTGCTTACGTTGTTGTGGTCTAACTAATAGCTGGAACAACGTCATTTATCCTGGCTTCTCTGCGGGGAGGAGGGAGAATTGCAATTTTGGCTTCCTACGTATGTGCAGGGTGCTAAGCTCCTGACTTCAAGATGGTATCTGCAGCAGTATGGAGGTCTCCAAGGGGGAGTCAAGGCAAGTGAATGCTTTGCAGCTTGGGTGTGTGACTGCCTGCCCATTCAGTGAGCTCCTGTGCATTGCTCGGGGCACAGCTCCTCACTGCTCGTCTGCTTCTGACCTGTGCTAAGCCCCGGGAGAAGTGTGCTGAGCTGCCGGACACTGCCCCTGCCTCATGGCGCTGGCAGTGCTGTTCGGCTGGCATGCCACTGCCCCCCTCCCTGGCCTAACCTGAATGGGTGTCCAGGCTTTCAGAGGCAGTCTGAAGCACCTTGTGCCTTTGGCTTGGGCTGGATCCTGGGTATTACTTCCTATGTGAATCCAACCTTAATTCATTTTTAACAGTGTCCAAAAGCCTGAGTGACCTGTGTACTGTTCCTGCTGCCTGTGGCTGCTGTTGAAGTGCCTCTCAATGCTCTCTGCACTTGTGCAGCCTCAGCTGCCACCAAAAATCCAAGTTTTTCCTGATGGATGTGCAAAGACCATGGAGGTCCTTCCTGAACCTCAGTCCACAGCAGCTTTGATGAACCTTGAACATGTTTCTCAAAATAATCCTACCTGTGTCTCTTCGGTAGGGTGTAGACACGGCTAATGCAGGATGCACATGTGTGTTGTTTCTGTTTCAGAATGGGGTTTTGGTTAGTGCACTCAGCTGGTACGTGAGAGGCTGAAGGTTCAGTCTCCATCCTGCTTGCTGGTGGGCTGCTGTAACTCCTGCCCTGAAAAAACAAAGTGCTTGTGAGGGACTGTGCCCCATTGTCCAAAATTATACATGCCACTCATAAAATGAAACTTAAATGATGCTAATATGAGGTATATGAGATATTGACTCATATCACAATGGATTGTTGGCCGAGGATTCAATAGAGTTTCTGCTGGCATTGCTGGGTTTTATATCTTCTGTCCACGCTGTGGGAAATCTTAAAGGTATTTTTATACTTAACTGTAAGATGGAATAGAACAGTGAACTGTTGCTTTCCCCTGGTTAGAGCTGATTCCTGGGTAAAACATGGTGAGTCACTGGGATTTGAAAACTAGGACTAGCAGAGGGATTTGGTGCTGGTCTGGTCTACTTGTCTGCATTTTTGTGTGTTTTGAGCAAGCAAATATAAATACTTGAGGCAAAACAATAATAAAAGAGTGATACCTTCATAGATGATTATAGTTGCTTATGCAAATGGGAAATGGGAATCATACGTTTGCAGAAAGGTGGGCATGAAACTGGATGAAGGGAGATTTTTATGCTGTAGAAAAATAAAATGAGAATGTTCTTATTTTGTTTTGTGCTGACTCACTGCAGAGTGTGGAAGTTACTGCCTAAACAGTAAGTACTGCAAATGATGTGAAAACTGCTCTGTCATTGTGTGTCTGTGTCTGCTCTAGCAGGCTGCATTCTGGATTTCCGTTAAGCCTGGCAAGCTTCTGTCAATAAGCCATAATATTTTCTGAGGTTATATAGTATTTCCTTAAACCTCGTCCTGTTGATATTTTAAACTGCATCCAGAGCACCTGGCAAGTGCAGAGCAGTGCCTGTAAAGCTGGTCCCTGTATATGCAAAACAGCAGGGCCAGGCAGCTGGCTGAGTGCTTTGTAGGAGTAGGTGTTACCCAGGCTGCCCTGCAGTTCAGAGCTCACGCCTGCTTGTCATGAGGGCTTTGGTGCCTCTCTGCCAAACTGTGATGAGCAGAGTGAAGGTCTTTAGTCCTAGATCTTCTTAGTGGCCCTGTTCCCTTCCAGTTGCAAAGATCCTGTGTGCATCTAGGGTACTGCTAAAGTTTACTTGGTTTTCTGCAGCCAAATTCAGTGCAGCAAGTGAAGAACACACAGAAGAGCAAGTAGAGATTAATGCCCATCAAACTCCATAGAGGAAACCAGAGTGCTAAAGCAAGGGCAAGGGCTGCTGCATGGCATGGGCACCTTCCCCTTCTGAAGGCAAGAGCAGTGGGACTCTAGTGTTGGTGCAGGACGTGACTGGGAAAAAAGGTCTACTTTCATGGTCTGCTGCCATCTGCCATGGTCAGAGACTATCCAGTGCAGAAAGCATCAGACCTGGTGAGGAATGTCTGGCCAAGTGTAACACGTCTTTTGCAATCTTCCAACGATGCTGGCAGGCTGCAGGCTGTGGACAGCCTCTAGTGGTTTCTTTAGACACATTAGGCAGCTTTCCTGATTTCACTATGGATGAAAACAGGCGTTTGTCACTATCTAAAATTCTCAGTCTTGGCACTTAGAGCTAAATTTCATATTGCTGTTGTTGGCTGCCAGACTACACCAATTGTTGCGTATATGTGTTAGTGAGATCTTAAAGCCCAGCCAGCTTCTGCACTGCATAAAGAAATCAAGCATCCATGCCCTGAAAGGCTTGAAATTTATATAGATGGGATTAGCTGTGGGTTGAAGGGATTAGTTCCCAGGAATAAAATAGGATAAGGCAGCTATTTTAGGAATTTATAAAACTGTGTTATATTAATGCAGCAGTCAGTTATGAGACATCAGCAGTAAATTGTAGGATGTTCACTCGAAAGAAAATCTGTTCAGGCCAGTGTTCATAGCCTACCAAAGGCTGTGTATCAAGGATGTTCAGTATCACACATCTAGGTTATTTTGCCAAAGTCTTCTCCATGGGCAGCAGATAGCAGCTCCAAGTCTGGTTGCAATACGTGCTGCTGTCCCAGCAGTGGTGCACCAGAGCTGTACCAGGGGCTGTCCCTAGAGAAGTGGGAGATACTGTATGTGGGACACTGGTGAGCTGTGATCAAAACACCCTCAAAGGCAGCACTGCAGCATGACAAATGCATGCACCAAGAGGCTTTGTAACCTCTGTCATACAGCTTTTAGTGTAGTCTCAGTTGCTTTCAATAGACCTAAAGTGATTAGAGGCACCCTGTATGTCTTCCCTGGGGATAGCCTCCCCAGACATTGCACCCCAAAGGTGAGCCCTGAGCAGGCGGCTGCCTCTCTGTACAAAGTCACTTATACAAAAGGAGAAAATGGGGAGCACACGGGTTGCCTGTGCTGCCTCCTGGCCTCGCTTTGCAGGGGATAGAGGCCCCAGCATGTCCTCTGCACAAGGTGCTCCATTAGGAGCCAGGGACGAGTTTCTTAGACTAAGAACAAAGGGAGGTTAATGCATAAGCTTTGGCAGGGGGGTGGCTTGAACCATATGGAGAATCAAGGAATGTGGAAACGGATAAAAATACAATTTGCAATGTTTTCCCAGTACTTGATATTTTCCTGTGCTAACATTTATGGTGGAGCAATACATTAGGGCCATGACATGAAGGCTGTAAGTAGAGGGACTGCCAGCAATTTAAACTACCTCAACTTCTGCCCCTATGTTTAGGTATGAACTGTTGGTGCCTTTTTGCAAACCAATGTGAGTACAGCTCAGTTCTGTGCCACCAGCAGGTACCTGCCAATGTGGGAGTAAATCAATTAAACAGTCTTGTCTCTTTTTTCACTTCCATTTCCATATCAGCTAACTAACACCCGGCTTTGTTTTTTTTATCTACTTTTCAGCCATTACAGAAGCAATTGAAATCCCACAATTTATTGGTCGTAGTTACCTCACATATGATAATCCAGATATACTGAAAAGGTAATGTATCTCCTGTGAACATAAATATTCTGTTTGCTAGGAGCTTCATGTGGGAGGATGTTGTCTATTTCATTCTTTTAATCTGTATTTGTCATATTTCTAAATTTCAGGAAAAAAACCCCACGTCCTATACCTATGCTTATGGCTCAATTTTTTTATAATACCTAAGCATCTTGCAACCTGTAGAGAAATGGAATGCACAGCGTTATGTCTGGCATGGAGAAAAACTGGTATGCACTTTCTGAGAGCAAAGAACAGACATACAGAGCCTGTATCTGTAAAGAAATTAAGGATTTTAACTCCTGCTTTAGCCTAAAAATTAGGTCCTCAAGCTTCTTTTTGGCTGCTCTGTACCCTAGAAGATACCCAAATTCCAGCAAATTGTGTGTTGTTTCAACAAAATCCTCCATCTGCCTGAATTTCAGCCACTGGCTAGAGGAGGCTTTGCATATGCCCTCACTTGTGCTCAGTACCTCTCACCTACCAGGACTTTATGATTTGCCTTTCTTATGCTTCTTCCACTGGCTTCTAAGGGCACCAAATCTACCTGACAGTCTCAAAATCTGCTTGTTGGACTGGATTTCACAGTAGGCTTGGAGAGAAAAAGGATTTTCTCTTATATGTGTGGAGTAACCAAGTAGCTGTTGTGTTTGGGATTCTGGAGGGACAGGTTCAATTCCCCCCACTCTGAAATGCTGGAAATGGGGATGTGAACCAGAGTCCCTCACAAATCAGCATGTAGGCAAGTTGCAAGACAGTAACCTGCAAGACCAGCAGAGAAGAAATACTTGATCATCTTTTATGTTTTTTTAAAAGAAGACTGTCCCAGTTCAATATTTTACTATTATTTCCTTCTACATTATACAGGGTATCAGGATCAAGAACAAACGTGTTCATGAGATTTAAAACCACAATGAAGGAAGGTCTTTTGATGTGGAGGGGAGACAGTCCCATGCGACCTAACAGTGATTTCATTTCTCTAGGGCTTCAAGAAGGAGCATTAATATTCAGGTAAACCTTCTCTCCCTTATTTGTGTTGCATGCAGTACACTCAGGGCTCAAAAGAATTGCCACACCACATTCAGTGCACTTGTGCTTTGGTATAGTGTGAGATAATTACATCCTCAAGGTTTTGTTCAGTGATGTGTCCCATTGTTGTCTGGGAAAGGATATGAGTTGAAGAGGTAACATGCTGTAAGCTTTGCATCATTCCTGCTTCCTCCGTCCCTCCCAATTTTAAAAACATTTGTTTTTTAACGTGATTTTCTAAAAGTCACTTTATGAGGGTATGACTACTGTCAGTAACTCCCCCAATGCCTGTTGAAGCACTTGCCATCTCAGTTAAGCAGAGCAGGTGTAGGGTTTGCAGAGAGAGCAGGGGTCAAGGAAAATCTCTACTGACACCTTTGCAGGCTCACTCTTCACCAGAAACTGCACATAGGAGCAGGACTCTCACCTTCTCAAACCCCCAAATATCCAACCCTGTGACACAAACCCAGCTGTCACCAGGCTTTGTTACTGCCACCATCCACAGAACCACTTATTTAAGAAACAAATAATATTACAGTCAAAAAGATTAAATTGGGGATTGTTGGGAAATGTTGGGCTGAACTTGTGTTCTCCCTTGCAGACACTTAGACAGACTCCATGCAACTTTTTGCATGGTGGTATTTTGGGACTCCTGCCTTTTGAAAGCCCAGTCTTTCCTCATGATGCCCTTTTAGGTTGTATGAAACAAATATTGAAATAACAAACATCAGATGCCATCATTATTATGGATTGTTTTGAGACACTGTTGATTAAATTACAAAGACTTTGTTAATCATTTAAGCTAATTTGAAGCTATCTTTTACTTGACTTACCTGGCTATTGTTTGCTACCATGGATGCATAGACAAGTTGCACATTTCTATTTACATCAATTTCTTTTAAGCTTTTTTTTTTATGTGATTTTCTGTGGTTAATTTTGCAAAACCTCTTAATTTCCTCATTATTTTATAAATAAGGAACTGACTCTGAGGAAATGGTGCATTTTTAAAATGTCTTTGGGAAAGCCTGTCTTTCCAAGATGCATGGTAGTAAGTGGCCAGTCTATGCTGTTAGTTTTCTAGGCACAGTGCATTTTTATTAGGGTTGTGGCTGTCCCCCAGTAATGAAGATACACAAAGGTTTTACACCAAAACAACTGAATTTTATTAAAATATCTGTACCTTCCACGAGCATTTAGGAAGGTCAAAAATTAAGATCCCAAATTAAAACTCTCATAAACAATCACTACCTACTGAAAGGGAGCATTGAAGAAGATGGTGAAAGGACAAATGCAGAAAAGAAAAGTATCATCTTTCAGAAAGAGTGGTTCTCATGCTACTTTCCCACCTTTTGAGATGTGAGGTCAGTAGACTATCAGGGCTGTGAACTGGTCAGAAATATTTTCCTGCAGCCCAAAATTAGATTCTGTGTTCTGGTCCAGTTTGAAATTCAAAACACACCTTTTCTTTCCCATTTCCTATGGCCTAGCAGAGTAGGGTCCCTCTACAGTGCAACTACTGCTGTAAATCTCTTCTGTTGCTCCCTGCTTCTGTAGAAGGTTATATCACTATTGTAGGGAATCCCCATTCATTAGAGATATGAATCTCATTTTTGTAAACAAAGGTCTTACACTTATATACAATCCTGAACACTCAATTCCTTCTGTAGCTCTTGACCTAGACTGGTATCTGCCTCCTAGATAAAAGGTGATGTTTATTTGAGACTCACTTAAATCTCTGGGGAGGAGTCAAATTTAGGACAACCATTTTGCTCTGGGCAGTTCACGATTTAATGTGCTGTTCTCAAGTAGCTAACCCTGGCCATGAACTTAATTCCAGGTTCAGCCTTTTTTGAAAAGATGGTGATGTTGGCTTTAATCTCTCTACTTTGGTACAGGCTGAAGGCCAACAATGGCTGGCTCAAGCTAATTCATCCTGCCTATTTAGGCAGCTGAGCACCCAATAGCTCACTGTGTTGTAACATCTACTTTCCCTTCATGAAGGTTGGCCCAAATTTCTGGGACCCAGAAATTAAGATGCCTGAAGTGTAAACATGATGGGGTCATTATGTCTGCCCAGTAATTTTAGTAGCAGCAAACACAAATAAATTATCAGAGCTGCAACTGAAGCAGGGAACTTCATTATTATCTCTGTGTTTATTTATTAGGCTTCATCCTTTCTAACATCACAGATCTCAACCTTCCCTATAATTCAGATGATTTGTAGATCTGTTATAGGTCATGTGCTTATTTGCTCTTGTAATTTTTTATTAACGGTGTTTGCAAACTCTGACTGCTCTCTCTCATTAGGCCGAATGTCTGTAGGTCACTGACCTTCATAATCTCCTATTTTGGAGAGGAACTGCCATGCAGACACACCCTTCTCACTCCCATGGGACAGTGGTGATGGTACCCACTCTGACCTGGGCAGGAGGGAGTTTTGCCTGTTGCTCCAGGCACCTGACTTTGCAAAATAAGTGCATTGCTGCTGGGCTTCCAAAAGGCTCCACCAGCCCCCCCAGAATCCAAGCCATAAGGGGAGCTCTGGGGGTTGAGCAGGTGGGGCAGAGTAAGGACGTCTGAGCAATTTGGCAGGCAGCTGGTCTTTGCAAGGGAGGCAGCAACATTTTAATTTTTTTTTTAATCATAGCTACAATTTGGGCAGCGGCATTGCTTCCATCACAGTGAATGGCTCTTTCAGTGATGGCCGGTGGCACAGAGTGAAGGCTGTTCGGTAAGTGGCCACACTTCATCTGGGAGGCATTCTGGAGCCACCCTGCCATTAAAGGTGCTGGCTGGTGTGTCTGAATGCTGGTTGGGTGTGAATCACTGCGGCTCCATGCTCTCACATCGCTTAGGAGTTGAACTGTTAGCAACTTGGCTGTTTCAGGACGATGTACACAAAGATTATTGTATTAGAGGTGACAGTGCCAGATCAGCACAGCTCAAGGCAGGCTGCCAAAGTCACACAGGGCTATTCTGGGGCTGTGACAGACATTCTATTAAACCCATACCATTTGGTTTAAGAGTATTTTTCTTTAATGTCTGCATTTTGAAATTCCCTAGTGAGTATTTTGCGGACTGGCACAAGCACTGGAGCATGGGCAGTGTATGCCTGCTTTTTCTATTTGGAGGAGGTGCAGACATGTTGCAGTGTATATATAACTCATATTTTTAACTCATTACCTCATGGGACACAAGTGTGCCCAGCAGGGAAAGCACACATCCCTCTATTCATGAGATGTTGGTTCCCTGGAAATCATGGGCTGACATTAGCACAACTTGTTACCAAATTCAGTGAGAATAGGAGCCCATCAAGTGGCTGTTCTGTCAATACAGATGTGTTATTGATGATATATAAAACAGAAGTGGCCTAAAACCTGTAGCAAGAAACAAAACTGCTTATAAGTATGTTTTACCTTAGCTTGCCTATTTCTTCCCTTCTGTTGAAGCTTCTGCTGTTTATTTTTTATATTGCATCTGATTTTTAACAAAATGTTAAAGGAACCTGTCCATCCTCCCCTCTCCCCAGCTGTGCAATTTACTTATTTCCCATTTTTTTCCCTCTGCAAATGTGTCCCACACCCTTTGCAAGTCTCTGACATCTTACTCCCTGACAAAAAAAAACACCCTGAAGGGTCTGGATTGCCATAGCACACCACTGTGGAGCTCCCCAACATCAGTCCCAAGCCTTTGCTGTGAACCCTGCTGAGCACTGAGTCACCCTGGTCTCCTGGGGAGGGGGGGATGCTGCTGCTCCTCCTCCCACCTGGTTGCAGGCTGGATGCATGAAAGTGGTTTGTTTTCTATTTCAGGGATGGACAGTCTGGCAAAGTAACCGTGGATGATTATGGTGCCAGGACAGGTAAATCCCCTGGGAAGATGAGGCAGTTAAACATCAATGGAGATCTCTATGTAGGTGAGTGCTCACTGTT
Source organism: Anhinga rufa (assembly GCA_013400875.1). Classification (NCBI taxonomy): domain Eukaryota; kingdom Metazoa; phylum Chordata; class Aves; order Suliformes; family Anhingidae; genus Anhinga; species Anhinga rufa. The sequence continues at coordinate 2,586 of VZTV01013747.1, read as the reverse complement.
CACATTCAGGACCCAGACACATTTTTGTGCTTATGAGGTCAGCTGCAAGGCAGGACATCCCAGCTCCGTCCATCTCAAGGTAAAGGCTTCACACAGCATCCTCTGGTCCTCCACAGCTTGTTTTTTGTGGGGAGACCTCTCTGCGTGGGTTGGCAGGGGGGACTGGTGGCCAGCACCATGGGGTGCACTGTGGTACCCCCAGCAGGTACCTAGAGAAACATCAAGTGGCAGCTGCAAACCCTGCTCCTCAGTGGGAATCTGGACATAAGCTTATTCAGCTCTTACTGATGCTACAATTTCTGCAATAAATAATTAGCATCTTAGTTTATTATCTCCTGCTTATCCTCTCTGTACTTTCAAGTGCTTAAAAGTTGTATTTAAAAACCACAGAGCAACCTGTAAATTAAAATTCACTTCTGAGGTGCACTAGGAAGGCTAACGGCATTGCTGGGTGTGCAGTCTGACAAGCAGGAGCAGACACAGATGAAGAGTTTCTCATTGCTGCCTTTCCTCCAGGTGGCATGAAGGAAATAGCTCTGCACACAAACAGGCAGTACATGCGGGGCCTGGTGGGCTGCATCTCCCACCTCACGCTTTCAACCGATTACCACATCTCACTGGTGGAGGATGCCGCCGATGGGAAGAACATCAACACATGTGGGACCAAGTGACAAGAGAGGAATCCCAGTGTCGAGGACCCATCATGTGCTTGCGTGTGTGGCTGAGTGCAAGCTGGCTGCCACAGCCCTCTATGGCTGGCCCATGTTCTCCATCTTGGAAGGTGACAGAGCCAAAGGGAAAACTGAAAAAAGAACATTTTTCCCTCTCCAAAAACCAAGTATTTTGTGTAGAAATCATCCCCTCTGCCTGTTAAGAGTTTAGTGAACAGTAAAGGTTGTGCATTGGTGCAAACGGCGAAGAAATGTGTGATGTTACAAGTAGCTCAGTGACTGTGTTGTGCTCCTTATGTTATATTTTGTAATATCAGAGAAAGCAGTCTTGAAACACCTGCATTCATCTCACACTGCAGTGGTACAATGACTGTGCTGTTCAACGAATACAGCATCAGGCAGTGTGTCTGTGCATTCAAATGTATGTCCTGGAACAAGCAGTTCCCCTTACCACTCTCTGATTTAGCTAAATTATGTTTCATCCTGTGTAAATAACCGCTCCAGTGACTGGTTTCAAAATATTGTTGTTTGTTGAGGAAGAAAGTTCTTAAAGTCTACTTTTTTATTACAAGCAACAAAATCAATGAACCATTTTTGTAGAAGTAATTTTATACTTGTATATTTTTTATAGCAGCAGCAGACCTGCTTACATGTATAACTTTTAACATTTAGGTGTACTATACAATTAGCTCTTTGCACACTTTCCTGAAAATAGCAAAGTGACCTGTGGTTTAAATCTGTTATATGGGAGGCTTAATGTCTGTACTATACAGTTTAGGTGAAGATATTTGTGAGTTATCACCAGTTTTAAATCTGACTCTATGTTTTGTAAATTTTGACAGTTTAAAATTGTACATTATGAAGCCTTCCTGGCTTAAACAGATTAAAAGATTAGGAAAAAAAAGAGCAAATGCTTGCTACTGTGGTATCATAAATCACTAATTTTTGGCTGAAAAATGAGAAAAGGGATGTGCAAGAGACCTTGGTGGGTCACAGTCCTCTTAAAATAAAATGTTTTCTAGGCACTGGACCAACACTTATGCAACCTTGATTGCCAAACTGTAATTTAAGCCAGCAAACAGCGTGCTGTCGAGACACTAAGGAAATGGTCCAGAATTTCATAGTTTGGAGATTTTTCTTCCTTAACTCTTTGTTTGAAGTGGATCAGTGAGCCATCGGGGGGAGAAGAGAGACCCACTGTGCAGAGGGGCACACCATAGCTTGTCACATGCCAGCAGTGAGAGAAACACAAACCCCCTCAGTGGTGCAGGCTCATCTGAATGCTCATTAATTAAAAGGAGCTGATTTGGCAAAAGCAATGGAGATCAAGAGGTTTCTGCTGCATTTTTACTGTGCCCAGGGTGCTTCTGGCTCCCTCAGAGCTAAAACACACTCCTGAGGCTTGTCCCACTTACAGCTGACTGTGAGCAGCTGCAGGCTCAAGTGGAAAAAATAATAATTGTTCCAGATAATGGCACATGCAAAATAACTGCCAAGAACACCCCAGCCCATCTTCTGTATGCTGAAAGGGATACCTTGATCACTTAGGTGAAAGATTTTCTGCTCCTTGTAGACATGGCAGCAGTAGTCAAAAAAAAAAATAATACTGAGACTTGTTAGAAAGAGAAAGGAACAGAAAAATACATGGTGGTACCAACATGTAACTTGCACCTGTGCTCTGCCCCCTCTTCAACTCACACTTCAGAAAAACTGTCTGTAGAAGACATGGGCAGCTTGCAGTGGAGCTAGAGACAAGCATAGCTCTCCTTCCACAAGAAGTGCAGTTTTGTTTGGCTTGGGGAAGCCCACAGGGACTGAGAAACCTGTGCCTGGTTGGGAAAAAGCGGAACAGAGTATATGTGTCATAGAAACATTAGGGTGAGAAAAGACCTATCAGGTCCAACCGTCAACCCAA
>VZTV01013743.1:0-13269 GCA_013400875.1 Anhinga rufa | reverse complement strand
GTGGTTCGAGTTGGCAATCTAGGTTCATTTTTAGGGGTTGTACAGATGTTAGCTCTGCCTTTTGTGCTTTACATCTGTGGCTCATGAAGGTCTCTAGGACGGATTTGGGATTTGGCCTGGCAGGACTCATTTTGTTTGGGTGTGACGTGGCATGTAGCCCTGATGTTGTCTTGGCTAAAAATTATTGGCCCCAAAGGCCTGAACTCTTTCCTGCATATGTGTATTTCTGGTTAAAGAATCTTGTCTCCTTTCTTAACTGCTATCTAGGTGACAACTGGAATTCCCCCATTCTCACAAATTTATCGGATGAGAAATGTTATTCTGGTCCCTACCTCCAAATCAATTCTGTTTCTTGCCCGCGTTCGGTTATAACTCCTGCTGCTGGCCTTGAACCAGGTTAAGTGCTTAAAACTGAGAAGTGTGCAGAAGCTAGCGAAAACTGCTACGGGTAGAGCCATTAACAGTGAACAGGACATGCATGCTAACCCTGTTATAATATGGTTATATATCGGTTGTATAACCCAGTTATAATTTAGTATCCTAATTCACAGGGTCATTACTTCTCATCATATTCTTTAACTCTATTTGCACTGTATGCTAATTACTCTGCAAAGAACCACGTACAAGCTTGTGTAGTACCGCAGCTCTAAAGAGAGATTTGATACTACGTGCATTTTAAAATAACATCGCACAAAGCGGCAGCCTCCGTCTATAGTTTTTAACTTGATCAGTGCACAAGCAGGCTGGCTTTGCACGTGTCGCGTTTTGTGCAAATGGCTAACAAGTCTTTGTGGCAAAAACAGTAAAAGCACTAACAGGCACTGGAGTTTTGGGTGGTTTTTTTGGTTTTTTTTTTTTTTTTTTTNTGTTTTTTTGTTTTTTTTTTCAAATGACCAAGTTTTGATAATTCTGTAGAAAGAGGTATATAAAATGGCTGCTTCCTGACACGTGGTATGCGTCAAACAGGAGGCGATATGAAACCCCTGAATCTGGTGAGGTAACTTCCAATTCATGTACGGAGGTTGTAGCATCTGCCGCAGCAAAGGGGATTAATTTTTGCCACAGAAACTTCAAAGTACTAAGACAATGCAAGAGTAAAATAACAGGACTTGCTGGGTGTGGCCATTAAATCAATGTGATTTTAAATGTTTTTTAATTGCAAAAGAAAACTTCTAGTCCATGTCCAGACACAGAACTNCAGTCACTCTGGGTCTTCCTGGGCTATCTGGCTGTCTCTTGTCTGGCTCTTACCCTGGGTCTTTCTGTCGTTCACAGTCTCTTGAACAGGGACCTCCAGATCAGTCTGTTCANCTATATAAGCAATGCTCTTAAGAAGCTGGGGGAGAGTGAAGGAGGACAGGCAGACGCAGTTTCGTCTGTAACAGTGAAAGGGTTGGTTCCCTGAAATGGGATGGTTCTGGTCGTGTCATCTTTGTGCATTTTCAGAAAATGGCACTTGACAGATTGCAATAATGATGAGATACAAGGTCTTAGACGTGACAGAGAATTTGGCCTTGCTGCTGCTGCTAAACAGTGTGTTCAACAGGTTGGGAAATGTCTGCTTTCCTTCTCTAATGCTTGAGTTCAAGAAGACTAGATAGAACACAGCATAGTCATCTTGTTTCACGTTTGGGCCCTTTCTGGTAGGAAGCTTTGAGAGTGGTCGTAAGCCTTCAGGGGACCCTTCCAGACTTACGCAGTGCAGGACTACATGCGATTCCCTTTGGGAGTTGCCCAGGAGATGCCATTACTCAGTCAGAGGGCAAGGCCGTAAAAGACACAGACCTGGGAAAATGCTTAGGTATTTATATGTATGTGTATGTATTTTAAAATTATTTTGACACTAGGACTATTATTGGGGCCGCCTAGTGTGTGGGCTCAGGTCTTAATCCTGCAAAAAGCCTTCTGTACACTCTCTGACAAGTAGCTTTATCCTTCTTTTTCATTAAGTGCAAAATTTTATCTGTGACTGTTTCTTATACTGATAATTAGCTGGGGCAAAATGGTGCCAATCCCTGTGTTGATGTCTCTGTCCCTTCTGGTCTCAAGCAGCAGAACTTGTGAATTAGGTCATCAGTGCTATCATCCCTGTTCCTCAAAGAGGGAAACCGAGGCAGAGAGGCACTGTACAATGGGAGTACTGGTGTTCAGGAAGCATTGCGCATATGTGCCAACTCCAGGTTAATGCCCTGTCAGCCCAGGACTCAATGGAGATCCTTCTTTGAGAGAGGGCTTCTGAAGATATGGTTTATTCTGCAGTTTCTACTCCATCTAACGTCAGTTTGGGCCGTCCTCAAATGCAAGGGAAGGTCATGCAGCGAGTCTGTTTTGTTTCTTTAACACTTAAAACTGCATGAATGTATGAATATGGAGATACATGTACTAAAGCTTCATTGTCTCTCTTTAAAAGTTTAATGGTACCATTGTAGTCTTTAAACATTCATTTGTATGTCATTCCACAATGGCTAATTACTTTTGCCAAATAACTTTTCTTGCATTGTATCACAAAAGATAGTAGGATGGAGCTAAACACGGTATCTGTGGTTCGAGAACTGAAAAATTAATGATTCCTTCTCTAGCCTGCTGTGTTTGATTTATAATTCATATCTGATAAAATAGAAATGCACTTCTGAGCCACTAACATCTCTGCATTTACTATCTAGGTGGTTTTTTTCAATTCTTCCTTTGGTGGATGGTAGGGGGTTGTGAATTTTAGGCCCTAGAGTACTCCTGAAGAAGGTGGTTGCCAGACCCACATTTTCTTCACCTATCATTTCCTTCAGACTCTTTATCCTTTGTAGTATCTGGACCCAGGACTTGTGTTGACCCCAAACAGCACGGCTGTGATAGCAAACTGCTGCCATGATCCTTGACTTTTAGCACAACCTGAATGCGTGGTTTACCCTTTCAGAGACACTTGACAGCAGAAGGAAATGAAGAAGTACAGGGGTTTTAAGTGTCATAAGCCACTCTCCCCCTCAAGGAGAGACACGGGTCTGGACTAAGCACTAACCCCTTTATACAACAGATCCCTCACTTCCTACATAACTTCTGAGTGGCCTTTACAGTCACTCTGGGTCTTCCTGGGCTATCTGGCTGTCTCTTGTCTGGCTCTTACCCTGGGTCTTTCTGCCGTTCACAGTCTCTTGAACAGGGACCTCCAGATCAGTCTGTTCACGTGGATAAGGCCTTTTGCCCAATACACACACAGAGAGTGATCCACTGCTTGTTTACCTTCTGAAATGCCAGAGTAGAGAAACGGGATTCAGCGTTATGAGGTGCCATTCAAAATCTAACCCCATCTGTTGAGCTGGGTGGCTTTTATGAGTCGGTGCCACAATTTTTCTGTATAGAAACTGTAAGTGCTATCAGTGGGTCAGTGGCTTTATTGTGACTCACACACATTCGGCATCCTCTCCAAAGAGGCCAACCACCATTTCTATCTTCTTCCCCACTAAGAAGTTCTGTAATCTTAATCTGTGAATTTACTTGGTCCAGAAAAGTAAGCAGAGTTGGGTCTGGCCAACAGCGAAGGAGATGTCTAGCAATTTGCCAGCGATGACGTCCCCTTCTGAACACAAGAGAGCCCCTCTTTAGTGGAGTGATGCGTTGGATCCTGCTTTTTTGTGATGAATGTGTTTTCTGCTCTTTTGTTTCTGTGCTCTTTCAAACTTCTGAAAGTTTGCATCTTTCAGAGCGGCGTTATTTATTTTTGTTCCCTCAACTGATTTGGAAATGGGGAAAAGCTATTTTGAGTGCAGTACCCACATGGCATTAAAAAGTATCTCTTCTTGCCAGTTTTCTTCCTGGTTCCCCTAGAAATACTTTTCTGTTGGGCTGCGTCTGCCATTGTTTGTGTTGTGATATGTCTCCAAAACAGCATACTATGCGTGCATGATGGGTGGATGCCTGCATGTCTGATGAGGGATCGACTCCCTTGGGCACGCAAGTCCTGCCAACTCTTCAGTTAGAAAACTTAAGGTTTTAATATACATTCTGTTTTAGTCCTAGTTTGGCCTCTTCTTTTGGAATATGTTCCTTTGGAGCAAGGAATGATGTACTGTGGTGTTGGGTGTTTTTTTTTGTTTATTTGTTTGTTTTAAATAAGAGTTTACAGTTATACTGAGATAGTTAATTAAACAGTCTGCATCTAATTCAGACTTCTCCCCTTAGTTCCCTTCTCACTCTTTCTTACCATGTCTGCTTAAATAACCCGATGAAGCTATGTAAGAATTACACAGATGGGATGAAGCCCATCTAAAGCTAGAACCTGATTCTGATCTCCTGACATGCCAATTAAAATCTCGCTGAGAAGTGATTATTCCTAGCCATTCAAGTGACTGCATGCTTGGTTTAAATCCCTCGAAGGGCTCTTGGTCCTCCTGGCTGGTTGCGTTACTTCAGCTGCCTCTATCATCCTGCATGTCCTGGGCCTTATCCCTCTGAAAGAGGAATCTCTGCTCCCCAAGGACAAGATCCTGTTCCATAACTTAGAAGTGATGAGCTTCTCAAGAGAAAAAAAGAATAACGTTCTTCAGCTTCTCCATGGAAATGACTGGATCATTGTGGTTAAAGCCTTAAAGTGGGACAAATATTCTCCTTGAAGGGGAGAGCTAGCAGAAAGACTGCAGTCTAACAGTCAACTTGGCAAAGTGATTTAGGATGGAAAATATCATGCAACATTGCTATATACCTGTGCGCTTTCAGTGCCATCAATGGATACCTGAACACACACCTGACAGCTTTTCCAGTGGCTGTTACTCTTTAGGTGCTTTTCTTCACTCCTCAGTTTTCAAGTTGGACTTTCTAATTTTCAAGTACTGAGCCTACCCTCTGAAAGTCAGTCCTCTTAAATCTGCTTCTTCCTTAGGGACAGTCTTGAAAAGGTCTTGTTTGCTGTTTGGGGTTTTTTGAGTTCAGAAAACAGTGATTCAAACTAAAGTATCTCTTGTAGAAGACACTTCAATTTACCAGTCTGTCCTCATTTAATTGGTACGGGACAGGATGGAGAGACTATCGTGAATTAGTCTTGCAATAGGCATGGATTTCTTTCATTTCCCCTCATCTTAATGTTTAGGCAAAGGAAATGTATCTAAGGAAGAAGTTGTGGAGTGCTAAGAGATGTTGTGATTTCCCATGGCAGTAACACAGAAAGGAGTTTATTTTTTTTTCTCCAGGAATATAAAAACACTTGACTATCACTTCCCTGACTTTACCTGTGATATTTTGAAGCTGTTGGAGGACAGGTACATCAAGAGAGGCCTAGGCTAACTCTGCTGATTTTTACTCTGTGCTGTAGTAGCCTTGTCTGGGTAGCCTTGTCTGGTTCAGAAAGTAGCAACCTGTCAAAAGTCAATAGATCTACACTGAATTTCCAAATTATCAGTAGTATTTTACATGCAGATTAGCTTTCTTTTTGTGCTTATTTAACTGTATCTTGGAAATAGCCTCCTAAGAATATAATCAGTGAATGAACACAGGATGGCTGCTGCACTAGGCACGCTTAAAATGCAGTCATGTATTTGAAATCCAAAAGTCTTTATTTCAAACTAAAGAAAATAGAAAAAAAAAATCAGACTCCCTAAGGGGAAAGTACTACATGTTCAGGTCTCTTGTCATAGCCTATTTTATTTATAAATATCAGAATGGTTAAAACTATTTGTGTTCTAGAGCTACGGCTAGTCCAGCGTTCTTTGTCATTCTCCCACAATGTGACAGTAATCCAAAACGCATACTTCCATGTGGATACTACAGGGTTTTAGGTGCATTATATTATAAATGTGTATCTAGAAATAAACTGCCCATCTCCATTTTTGAATGAGCCTTAAAGGAAGATTCAGGCACAGTAAAACAGACTTGTTTAGTGACAGTTCAGCATCACTTCCCTTGCCATGTATGATCACCCTATCAAGAACTGCATCCTGCTGCGATGACAGTTTGCTGGAAACTCTCCACGGATTCATTGGAAGTTGGCTGAGCCCCAGCTCCACAAATTAGTGGTCAGAAGAGACTGTTTGTAGGGCATAAGTCTATCCAATTTGTAGTTTCGATTTGATTATTTTTTTAATTAACACTTTTTAAAGTGTGTCAGCAGACTGCCAAAAAGACAAGAAATGATCAGCTAAAACATTTTATTGCAGCATATGACGCTGTTCCATATTATCACAGGAACATGGCTCTTAAATACAGCAATATTTTTTTCTGTTACTTTTGTTCATTTTATGGGCAACAGCAATTTAAAATACTCTAATAATCTTCAAAACAAATTCTGGGGTTTTGCTCTTTTTTCTTAACATGCACAAATGCCCCCCCGCTCAAATCCTTATCTCTTTTCCCTGAATTCCTTTAAAGTGCAGTATCTTGATGAATTTAAAACTAACAAGTTGAATTTTTTTCCCCTTTTCAAAATTTTTTTTTCTGTAGACACTGCACAGAAAGCGGTCCTCTAGCTTAAAGAGGTGATTGACAACAATTATGTAAGGAAGTACAGTGGTCCGTAGTCCTTTGTAGATCCTGCGAGTACAGTCAGGATTAATAAAATCTGGCTGGCTGGTTTCTGGTGAAATCTTCTTTCTCCTTTTTTTTTTTTTTTGTTTTTAAGCATCAGCTTTTTCTTTAAGCTGCTGCTTCCTCAGTGCCTTGTGTGGGACCTGTCACTACTCCATCCATTCTTTCAGTATTGCACTGCGAGGGTAGCAAATGTCAGGATGAAAGCTGGAAAGATCAGAGCTAGTGATGACAGCAGTTTTAAAGGCACCGTTGCTTATGTTTCATGTTGTAATGTTTCCTATAGAGTTGCCAGTTTATGGCCTCAGATTTTGGAAATGTTCCATGCAGGTAGATTGTGCCAGGTGCTGGAGCCATCAAATTAAAGCCGGCTTGCTGTGTTAGGACCTCGTACTGTTTAGAGCCCTGCGTAGAGCAGGTTGGGCAAATTCCTGTCCAAGGCTCTCACTTTACCCTACTGGGTTGACCTTGGTCGGCTGCCAGACGCCCACCCAGCCGCTCTCACACTGCTCCCCCTCAACGGGACGGGGGAGAAGATGAGACGAAAAAGCTCGCGGGTTGAGATAAAGACGGGGAGATCACCTACCAATTACCATCACGGACAAAACAGACTCAGCTTGGGGAAAATTAATTTATTGCCAATTAAAATAGATTTGTAGAAACAAAAACAAATACTAAACACCTTCCCCCCCAATACTCTCTTCTGTTGCAAGCTCAGCTCCACTCCTTTATTCCCAACTCCTCTACCTCTTCCCGCCCTGCTGAGCGGCGCAAGGGGATGAGGAATGGGGCTTGCGGTCAGTCCCTAACAGGCCCTCTCTGTCACTCCTTCCTCCTCACACGTTTACTCCAGCATGGGCTCTCCCCAGGCTGCAGTTCATGTCAGGAGACCTGCTCTGCCTGGGCTCCTCTCCACCGGCTGCAGTTCCTTCAGGAGATACCCACGCTGCGGGCTGTGGAAGACCCCACACCAGAGCCGGTGGGTATCTGCTCCAGCGCAGCCCTCTCCCTCATGGCTGCAGGGCAATCCCCGCCCCGGCGCCTGCAGCACCCCCTCGCCCTGCCCTGCCCTGCCCTGGGTGCTGGCAGGGCTGTTTCTCACACTTTTTACCTCACTCCGCGCAGGTTTCGCCCTCCCTTAGACGTGCTTTCCCCGAGGCGCCGCCAGCCTGGCCGAGGGGCTCAGCCGCGGCCTGCGGTGGGGCCGTTGGAACCGGCTGGAACCGGCTGTGTCCGGCGCGGGGCAGCCCCAGCCTCTCCTCGCGGCGCCGGCCCCGCTGCCGGCGCCTGGGCATGTAAACCGAATCCCCACAAAAATAACAATTTCTACGTAGATGTCCCAACAGTTCTACATTTATATGAATCTTTACACACAGGAGAAGGAGACTGTGACAAAGCAATGATAGCAACAGCAACAAAAAAAGCCCTTTTGATCTTCATCGTCCTCAGCTGCACCACCAAGGTCAGTCAAACAAGTTGAGAGGAAAATTGATTTAGTTAACTTTTTCTGCATGCGAACTGCTTGGTTTTTAGTAGCTCTTAACAAACGTTCTTCAGGAAAATCATCTAATGTGAGAGTGCGGAGATGGCTCACTGATTTATGAAATTCCTCAGAATTTCCATTGTGATTCTGTGAGTCATGTTAATGTGGCTTCTTCAGATGTGACTCAAGTATCTTCCATTTGCATGGCTTCCTTAATAGCTTCTCTGTCACGGGGTGGGGGCTGTCAGAGTCCAAGCTGGGAGCTTCGTTCAAGCAAGGCACAAACGTACATCAGTTCTCGTGTCCGCAAGCTGCTGGCGAAGAGGAGCTTGCTGGTGGAAAGGCTGCCGCTGCACCGGCTGTCAGCTGTACCCCCCATAAGGGCTGGCTGCAGGTATTACTACTTAACCTCAAAAGTTAACTGCGTTAATTCTGACTGCCTGTTTAAAAGCCTCATCACTTTTGCCAACCTCATAGAAAACGCTAAGTTTTCTTTTGGCTTTAATGCCTGTTAAATGCTGGGTTTTTGGTTACAGGACTGAGATTGTTAGAACCAACTTTCCAGAGAACATCTGCCTCTCCTCTGGGGGCAAGAAAAGGTTTAAAGATGTGGAGACTGCATATGCTAGCATCCATGTAGTAGACAGCCAAAATATGAAACATTTACCACAGTTTTCCAGGGATATGTCTGGGTAACTTTGGCAGCTGTACCCTATTATTGGAGAGGAGAGTACACAGGAAGGGACAAGGAGGAGTAATAATCTTCTGTCAACGTCCGTAAAAGTGACTAGGTCAAAAGCTATGTGAAAAATTGGGTTTCTGGAGCAGAAATACTAGAACTTCAGCCTAGTTCACGGTTTTTCCTTTTCCTACCCTGAAGCACTCCATCATAATTGCCTTTGCTCATACTACACCTGTCAGGAGATGATACTGTTATGCACTAAATTCGGTAGGTGTGACAGCAGTGTGTTTTGCCTTGCCAGAATGGAGGTGGCATGTGTCCATCTTCTAGTGCTTGCCCTGGTCTGCTAGCACTTTTTTCTCCCTAATCTAGAGAAAATGCCAAACAGTAATATTTTAACTGTTTCCCCTTTGGCTAATCATCCTAGTAACGCAGTTGTAAATGATTTCTGTGTTCCTTGTACAGATGTACGAGCATGTCTTCTTGGCACTGTTTTTGCCTGATGCCAAGAGTTCTGGTGGGACTGCCTGGTAGCCATCTGATCCGAATGCCCTGGGCAGGGTTAGGTATAAGAAGAGAAACTTGGCTGTAAAACCTGTGGTACGCACGTAGGCACAGGCTGAATGTTCATTGTGAACAGCTGATCCTTGCTTGTGGTGAGCTCACTGTGATATGAAGAAAGACCAAGCATTGGGCAGAGAAAGGAGTTGCCAGGCTTGTTCTGAACATCTGTTTAGTGATAATTATTCAGCCATTTTTTAGTGCTGAAGGTATGCAGAGGTAAGCAGATATTACCTATTGCTCCTAAGCCCCACAGGGTTTACCTTCACTCAGAAGTACTTTTTTAAATGTATGCCATAGTCAGATTTACCTTGTGTGCATAAATAACTGCTGAAAATACCTACTTATTCACAAACACTCTTATCATTCAGGAAACGAGAGGAAATCTGTTATGGCATTCTGGATTTTTTTGGAACACTTCTGCTTGTAGCCTGGCTTCCTAAAGAAGTGAGAATTTATTATGTTCGTTCGTCTGTCCATTCCTTCCATTCTGAACTTTTAAAACTATTACCCATTTCTGTCAACTTTGATAGGGGCACTGAAACCTTTAAGATTTGGTGCCTGGGCACAGGAAACAAACCATGGATTATTGCTGTGTTGAGGGAATAGCTTTCATGTGAACTCAACACTTACCTCTGGACATATCTCCAAGTTTGCCATCCTCATTGGAAAATTGTTCAGCCAGGTCTCAGGTATGATTTCCCTTGTTTGCCTGCTAGGGCAACATGAAAGGAAACTGGAAGATGAGTTTCTTTAGGGTTATAAGATAATATTCCGAAGGAGGATGCAGAGGAGAAGTTGATATATATGTATACAGAGGCAATATACAAAGGAAAAAGTCATAAAGAGTGTGAGCAGCGATTGCTGCGGGGGGGGGTTGATGTCACACTAGGATGCAGGGTGCGTATCCATGGGAGGCATTTGTTCATCTGCTCATGAAATCTGTTGTTTCGTCTTAATATAGAGGAGTTCTCAGATCACCTCCTTGTATAATTAGAAAGAACACATTGGGTGTAAACCCAATTGACTGTCCTTCCTGGGCCCCTTTAAAAATACCGGAGAACTGCTTTTAATGTCTCTGTTTATTTTGGTACAGTATCCAGACTGCTGGAAATATGTTTATAGCACAGTCTAATGAGCTGAGGCTCCTCTCTAGGATTCCAGTGCTTCATGGCTGGATAGAAAAAGCTGATGCTCTCTGAATATGTATTTATGTCAGACTCTGGCTTGCACTAACAGTTAACGCCATGAGAAACTGCCTATTTAATGCCACCTAAGCTAAGAGCTTGAGCAGCAGTCGTTCCTCAGCATATGACACAGAGATCCTAGTTACGGCAGCATTCATGTACTTCTGCAGTAGTCAGATTTATCAACACCTGGTCTGTGTTGTGAACATCAGCAGTTATATTAGGTCATCTGTATTTAAGCCGGATGACTTCATGGGAAGCCACTTTAATTTGCTGTCTACCTGTGAAGCACTAATTCCAGGTCAGCTTTGAAATCTCGTTAATGTTTTAGATTAGAAGATTTAGATTTAGATAGAAGAAACCCAGGTGTATGAAAACAAGTGTTATTTACATTGGACTGGAGTAATAACTGCTGTGAGCGCCTGGAGCAAATGTAAGTGAGGTACAAGCTGCTCTTTGGCATGCTGACAGGCTTTCTACCCACTTTAATGCAGTGAGTTTAATCTCTTATTCCTCACACTTCTCCTTTTCCAAAAGGAAGTGCATTTTGCCTGATGCACAATGACTGACTTCATTAACTGGAGGACAGTTTTGGAAACTGCACTTTTTGATAGAAATATCTTCCACTGCAGGGAGAAAGATATTGAAGCCTAAAATGAAATAGAAGTTTGTTTTGAAACACAAAAGTTATGTTGAACATTGAACAGATAATCTTGATGGTGCAAGATGGGAGTTGTTTGGCTCTAACTTGCTGCTTGAAGTCACAGTCGGTTCCCAAATGGTTTAAAAAGCCAGTTTGCTGCAACTGCTCTCCCTGCCCCTGTGAATATCCCATTGTCCCCGGTTACTCGTGGCTTGCCAGGGGTCGGTGCTCACTCTCCCTTTTCTCTCCAAGCTCAGACCATTGGACTAGTCAGCTCTTTCTCCCTGAAATCAGATGATACTGAAAAGCTGGCATTCACTTCCCTTGCTCTCCCAAATCTAAAAACCCACTGTAAAAGCTTTATTGCGATTGATAGTTTGCTGCTGGCGCAGCTAGATAGAGTATGGAGAATTTTGCTTCAGTGCATGTTGGAAGGAACCGAACGGCAATGTTTTCCAGTGTGCCTCTGAAAAGTGCCTATCTTATGTTCACTTTTAAATCTTATGCTGTCAAAAAGCTAATATTAGTAATGAACTCTTAAGGCTGGCTGGAGAAGAGAATTGATTTGGGGTCTAGAACAACTTCTCTGTCAGTGTTTTGGCCAGCCCTGGTTAATATGAGTAGTAGTTAAATCTTTCTGAATTCCAACAGAATGTAGGCATTAAAAATGATTTACAGGTTTTTGAAAACACTATTATCATACCATGACAGCATTTTAATGAACTACTTTTTTGAATTACAACTGGAACTAATATCTGCTGGAGTAGTAGCTCTTTTTTTGGTATGTAAGAGTTGTTGCCAGGAATATATTGAATATTTGAAGCCCAAATTGGATGTAGTGAGTCTAGCTGGCTCATTCAATAACTTTTTAGCAAAGTATAAAAATCCTACTGGAGCAAACTCATCTTTTGCTTTCGAAGAACATTCTTGTTCTTTATTAACAGGTTGAAGATTGGTTAAGCAGTTTTGGTTTTTTGGGGAGGGAATGTCCTTGTGTGTGCATGCCAGCTGCCTTGAATAGACCATGCTCTGGTTGGGGCTTTACAGTGATGAGCTGTATGGTGCAAAGGGCTTGTCTTCCTTGCTGTGCTCCTTCCCTTTTTACATGCTGAAATGACTTAGAGAGCAGCAGCTTCTCCGAGGCACGGCCAGGTGGCTGGGCACGCTGCATCACCTGCTGAAAGGGAGGGTAGTATTGCATAGAGAGGACTCATAGGCACCTTAAACCTATTCTGTTCTAGCAATGGCAGCTTCCTGAAGCAGCCAAACATGACCCTCGAGTACCAAGTTCCACTCCAGGCTTCTGGCCTTTTCGGAGCACCTGGCAACGCACAAGGCTGTTGTCTCATGCTGGGGTGCACTGGACTGTCCCTGCTGTTCACTTAAGTGGTGTTTGCTTCAGCTGGTGAGGCCCAAATGAACACTTTTTTGGGAACAGTGACTGGGAACCATCAGGTATTTAATCTGCGCTCTTCTAACTAGCTGACAAGCAGTGCTATTCCTCACACCAGTTGTTTTGGCTGGCTTTTAGGACAAACCTGCATAGGAGGGAGGAGGAGCAAGAGGTGAGGTGAATCCAAGTGCTTTGGTCACTGATCTGGGTCTCCATTTGGCATTGGCAGTTTCAGAATGGTGCTCAGGAGGCTGGCAGGGAGATTTTTGCTCACCAGGAATGATGCCTGAGAGACTTTTCTTTGAAGTCCTGGGGCAGCAAGAGAGAGCGCCTGTCATGCTGCATCCTGTTTTGTTTCTGGGAGAAATATGATCCAGAGTGACCAGAGACAGGTGGACTGTGTCAGAGGCCCAAAAGAGGAGGCTAATCAAAATTCAGATCCTAAGGCTTAAACATCTTTTACACATGTGCCAACCTATATAAAAAGCCTGTCCTGTATTAGCTATTTTAAAACACATTAGAGAAATTAAGTGACTCTCATGCATCTGTTGCTGACTTAAGTTCTTTCTCTGTACAAGCAATTTTATTGATTTAAGGTAGTGCAAAGGAGTATTTGGAATTTCAGTGCAACTGATGTGTTTCTTTCTGCCATCCTGAAAGAATTACGAAGTCTTGAACAAGCAGATAATGCAAAGGACTGAAGTTGCCATGATCTTTAATACAAAGAAAAGATCTAGTTACAATATGGGGTGTTTTGCATACCTGGTCTGTCACTGAACAGCAAATGTGAACAGAATAAATGATTTTTTTTTT
>VZTV01013739.1:0-10855 GCA_013400875.1 Anhinga rufa | reverse complement strand
CACCATCATCAAGCTCTAGACAGTCAAAACATTCCCAAACATACAGAGCCACCCCACCGCCTCTCCTTCTTTGTCTATCTCTTCTGAAGAGTTTATAGCCATCCACTGCAGCACTCCAGTTGTGTGAGTCATCCCACCATGTTTCTGTGATTACAGTTCTATCATAGTATTCCAGCTGCACGATGGCTTCCAAATCCTCCTGTTTGTTGCCCATGCTGTATGCATTGGTATAGATACACTGCAGTTGGGCTATTTACCCTGCCACCTTTTTGGGGGAAGAAGCCCTAATTCCTATGTGACTGTTCTCAGGTGCTTCTGTGGTTTCTAATGCATCAACAACCCTTGTGTCTTTGCTGCAGTGTGGATCTCCATCCCCTACCCCTGCTGAAATGGCTAAGGAACATTCGTTGCTGCTCTGGTTTGCTTGGCTTTTTACCCTGTTGAATTCAACTTATCATATATCACCACTATGGACCCCATCCCCCAGGCTTGTCAGTTTAAAGCTCACTTCACGAAGTTTGCTAGCCAGTTGGCAAAGATTCCTTTTCCTTCTCCAGTCAGGTGGATCCCATTTCTCCTTAGCAGGTTATAGTCATCAAAGAGTATCCCATGATCATGAAAGCCAAAACCCTGGCAATAACACCAGCCACATAGCCAAGTGTTGATTTGCATGATGCCTCTGTTCCTGCCTGCGCCCTTTCCTCTAACTGGTAAAATAGAGGAAAAGATAAGGTGAGCACCAATCCCTTTCAATCGCACCCCAGAGCTTTGTAGTCTTGCTTGATTCTGCCCAGGTTCTGGTTTGCCATGTTATTTGTGCCCACATGAAAGAGTAATAGCAGATAACAGTCTGCATTTCTAACAAGTTGTGGCATCCTCTCAGTAACATCCCAGACCTTAGCACCTGGAAGGCAGCAAACTTCACGTGATTCCCTGTCAGGCCAACAAATGGGTGCCTCACTGCCCCTTAGCAGAAAGTCACCCAGTATGAGCACTCATAATTTCTTTTTGTGGTTTCTAGTGTGTGCTGCTGATATGATTTCTCCCTGTGGAGCTTGCTCATAGGTGTCTTCAGCTATTAAGACATCATATCTGTTCCTGGTTGTTATGCAGAAGGGNAGAAGGGTGGAAAGTGAAGCGGAGTCCCACTCTTGTAAGTCACCAGGGTCCACAGTGCCTTGTTCTGATTAGCATCAACCATAACAGACTGGTTGTGAAAACACTCATCTACCTCTTCTTCAGCCCCCCTAATACTGCACGGTCTTCTCACTACCTCCTGTAACTCTGCCATCTGGCATGCCAGATCCTTGACCTGCTTACATCTTTTGCAGGTACTTGCTTGCACCACAGGAGGAAGGTCTGGACACTCATCACAACCTGAGGTCTGCACCGCTATCTCCTTCCTTAGCAGTTCTGTCTCGGTGGAAGCATCGGACATTTCAGAGGTTGTTGCTACAGGAACCTCAGCTTTTGCTCTGAGACAAGTGCCCACCATTATACTAAGAAGGGCAGATGGAGCTGATCAGTAACAGGAAGAGAGGGTGACCCTCCTCGGGAGCATTTCCACACCACACCCCAGTTGCTAGACTGTCAGCCTTGCTTGTGAGAGCTGGTGGCTCCTGGCAGCTCGTTCTTCTTGCCTGGCCTTTCCCTGGCTGAGGAAACCCGCAGCACACTGCCATCAGCTACTTTGCTGCAGACTCGCCTTGATGAGTGTCTCCTGCAGTTTCCCTGCAATTGCCCAGGAAATCATTCCTCCCCCAAATGTGGAAGATTTCAGAGGGTATTTAGGAGATCAGATGACCTGCATGAAGGCTTCAGTTCTTTGCAAGGTCCCCGCATCTCCTTAGCAGTGTGCTAACAAAACAGTTTCTCTTCTAGTCTCTGTCTATGATATCTTCTCTGTAAGACAGAGGTGTTTATGCTCTGAACAGAAACAAAAACAAGGTCACACACCTTGGGCTTTTGGAAAGCAGAAATTGTAACAAGTGCTACAAAAAGTCTCGCTGCTTTTGATTATGTGTTTTACTGTACAGCATTATCTGGCACACATCTAAATGTGGAATCATTGGTCAGCTTCTTTTCCACACAGAGGACCTGGGTGGTAAAAAAAAGCTGTTGCTAGTGAAATACTAGAAAATGGAGCAGAGAAGCTTAGTTTGTTCAACTTAGTCCAAACTATTGTCTATCCTAATCCTGAGGCTTGACTTTTCCCTTAGTGTAAGTGACTAGTCTTTCCTTGTACAGTCTCAAGGACGTGGCGCTCTGCCCATATCCTCCTGCCATAGAACCTGTGAGATGCAGTAAAATTTGCAGGCCTCAGAGAACAAAATCCAGGGCACAGGAGAGCAAAGCATGGGCCTGCTAAGCAGTGCAATGAACTGGAGGAGATCCTCGTTATCCTTCTCCCCTCTCAGTTCTCATTTCAAACCTCCACAGTGTCAGTTCATATCTTTACCATTTTTTTGACAAAATAAAATAATCTTGGAAGCTTCACTAGCAAGATTTTAGTTATAATATTTCATTCTTAACTTCTTCGCTTTGTCAGCAATTGTTTATGATCTTTTAAAATTTGTTTTCTGTTTAGAATTGCTTAAAGAACTTTTTTTTGCAAACTGGATTTATTTCTTCATCTTTGCTTTGAAAAGAGATCTATGCCAGGCCCCTGTGTGTCTTGAGATTTGTTCTGAAGTATCCCACAGATGAATTAATTTGCCAGCCAGAAGTTTTCAGTGATTACAGGGACATAGCAGCTTCCCTCAGCCAGCTGGCACAAGAAAGAGAAACATTCCAGGAGGGCTTCTTGCCTCCAAATGCCCAGTGCTCCCACCCCAACTTCATCAAACAAATAGCTTTTGCAGCATGTCTGGAAGTACATCAAATTGAGGCTATTTTGAACCAAGGGAAAGGAATACAATCCAGGCTCCTGGGGCCTTGATTGAGAATATGCAGCTGCCAGTGTCCTTTGTAAGGGAAGGATCCAGACCAAACTCTGCCACTGGCCACAGCTGTAGTTATATTTTGTGGATTTCTCTGCAGTATTTGCTCTAGCAGTTCACTGGGCATTCACTATTCAGAGGATGGTATTCAAGCTGTACGAACTGGTCCCTTTTTCCTTTTCTACAATAAAGATTATGCTTTGGCTGCAGATATGGAGCCCAGCTTTAGAGTGAAGTGGGATGCATCCCACTGATGATGAGAGTTACAAATTAGCTCAAGAAATTCTGAACTGGAGTAGGTGTTGATGTTTATTTTTGTTTTCTTATTGTCTAGTAAAATGAAGGAAATCTGCCTGCATTCAAATCATTCCATGCTTTGACTGGACTGAAGACAGCCTCTAGACTTGTGTTCACTTAATCACACAGACTGTGACCAGGGTGAAAGTCTGGCTCCTGCGTTTAACAGCAAGCTTCCAACTGATATTGAAAGGTTAACCTCAGAGTTTGACCAAAGGTCAAATTTACTCTGGCAGGGAAGGTAGGAAGGGTACTACTTCTGTAATTTTGCCTACCTGGTGGTGACATTGTGGCTGCATCTGACCTTTACATTGCACTGCAATGCTAGGGTTACATTTCAGAAAACACTCTACAATGGCTATATATATCGCACATAGCCCTTTTTTCCGTATGAACACATTCAATGCACAGTTGCGGTTGGTCTCCATGGCTATTTCTTACAGTTATTCTTCCTATCCTTACAAACACTCGTATCAGCAGGCCAGATTCACAGAAACAGGCCTGGCTTCATTTGAATGTGATGCCATGTCTCTCTAAAGTGTTGGTTGAGAGGAGAGTTGATAGCCAAGGATAAGTCCAAATACTTAAAATATAATCAGTCTTCGCATCCTTCTAATATTTGAACATTTTGCTAAACAGAGAAGAGAGATGAGCTTATAGCTACATTTAAGGATGCCAAGTGATGTTTTTTAATCACTGGAA
This sequence comes from Anhinga rufa, assembly GCA_013400875.1. NCBI lineage: Eukaryota > Metazoa > Chordata > Aves > Suliformes > Anhingidae > Anhinga > Anhinga rufa. Next base: position 6,917 of record VZTV01013739.1, on the reverse strand, counting down.
TACTATTTTTAGTTTTGTATGTATACTGTCACTTCAGAAAGCAGAAGCAGAATGTTGTTCGCTTACTCCAAATGGGTTTTCTTGAAGAAAAAATCTAGGGAAATAGGTAAATATCTTTGTACAAATGATGGCCCTGTCATCCTTCCTCAGTGCCTGTACTGAAGCATTTCTTTGCCATGCATTATGGGGCCCGTTTGTTGAGATGTGTGGGTTGAGCTGCAGGATAGTGGTTTCCTCTGGTGATTACAGATGCCCTCTATCTTTTCTATTTCACATTTTCCCCTTTCCCTTGGGGGATGATCAGATTCTAATTAATAGGGGTTAGAAAAAGCAGTGCTTCAAAAAACACAGGGTGTACACTCAGATGTTGTTTTCTTTCGGGGCATTAATGGTCTACGTTTCAAGTACAGCTTGTCAATTCCTGCTATGTTTACTGCTTTCAGCTCTGTAACCACTTCCCAGATAACACTTCTGCCAGTGGAGTGGTACTGCAAGCTCCAAGGCTCTCTGTAACAGATGTAGTTGGATCCTGATAGTGTAAAGCTATCAGAAAAATGATGCTACTACACAATAACAGCAACACCTCATATGATAGACTAAGAAGTCAGATTTTCCAAAAGAATAGTATGCTTTAAGAGTTTGCACCCTGATGCTGCAATTCCAAGTTTTGCCTTATTTTTACTTCACTTTTGGTTACACTGTGCTTTGGTTAGCCTGCACAAAACCTTATCCTTCCCAGGGTAAAATAGCTTCAAGCCTCCAAGCAACTACCTGATTCTGGCTACAGTACATGCAAAAGTTTGTGAATTAAGCAACTACATAGATTCACCAAATGCTAACTATAGCTCCTGGGGACCTTATCTCATCATAAACACATTTCAGCTTTACTCACTTTCATTGAGGGGTAAGTTGCTGTGCAGTCACCCTCAGGTAAGAGCAGTCACACAGACAGTTACAGTGCAATAAATAGTCTTCTGAGATACTCATACAGCAAATATTTTAGGTGGCCATACTGTATGGTACTGTCATGCCATACCATATTGCATGGTACTAATAGCAGACACTATATTCCACTATAGACAGTAGTGTTTCAATCATATGACTGCACTGCAGGAAACTTCCCTCATAAAATCTTTGGCTTCAAACACCCACTCGAGCTAGAGACAGGGATGTCTCTTATTAGGGTTTGGCCACCTGACACAGTTAATTGATTTAGAAGATTCACTGGTCTTCAATTGTTTGGTTTAGTTATTTGTTCTTAGTTATTTCTGGTTTGTTTTGGTTGCCTAAATGTTTCTCACAAGACGGAAGCATTTTGAAGAGAAGAATAGTGAATTCTTTGAGCTTTGTAGGTTTATTTGTACAGATGAAGTTTCCCCACAAAAATTATTCAATTTCCTGGATTGTCATGGTTTTGGCTGGGATAGAGTTAATTTTTTTCACTGTAGCTGGTGTAGTGCTGTGTTTTGGACTTAGTATGAGAATAATACTGATAACACACTGATGTTTTGGTTGTTGCTGGGTAGTGCTGAACTAGTCAAGGACTTTTCCAGCCTCTCATGCTCTGCCCGGTGCACAAGAAGCCAGGAAGGGAGGGGGCACAGCCAAGAGAGCTGATCCAAACTGGCCAAAGGGATATTCCATATCATATGACGTCATGCCCAGTATATTAACTGGGGGGAGTTGGCTGGGGCAGGCAGCAATCGCAGCTCAGGAACCAGCAGCGTCGGTCGGCGGGTGGTGAGCGGTTGCACCGCTTGTGTTTTTTGTTTGTTTTTTTTTTTTTCTCTGGGCTTCGTTCCTCTCCCTTGTTCTTTTCCTTTTTGTTATATTATCATTGTTATTATTATTATCATAATCATTGTTATTATCATTACCATTATTACTATTACTATTTTATTTTAATTATTAAACTGTTCTTATCTCAACCCATGAGTTTTCTAGCTTTTGCTGTCCCGATTCTCTCCCCCATCCCACAGAGGTGGGGGGAGTGAGCGAGCAGCTGCGTGGTGCTTAGCTGGTGACTGGGGCTAAACCATGACAGGGATTCAGGAAAAAAAATCATAAGTATGCAGAAATTGTTCAAATGTTTGTTTGCAATGGAAATTAAAGCAAAGATATTTTCTCAAGATTTTAGATTTGGTTACCTGCCCTGCAAGCAAAGATCTGGAAAAAAAATCACTTGTTTGCAGGCTGCCTCTTTGTAAAGTGATAGAGGTATCATTAGGATTGTTTAGGACATAGACAGAAAGCTATTCTCTTTTTCTGCCTTCTTCTTCCCCAAAGTCATATGCCACCATACACCACGATGCTGTGACACCCTTTGGTCAGTGGGGTCCAGGTTCTGCTGTTGAGGGCATGGGTGTCCCTCACAACAGTATCTCCGGGAGGGGTTTAGACAGGATCTGTCCTGACCAGACTGTGTTTGGAGGTGATGGAGCCTCCCTTCTTCCCTGAGATCCCACCATCCAGCTGAATCACAGCCTCACCCCCTTTCTCCATGCAGGGGAACCCATGTTGACTTCAGCAGGTAGCAGAGCCATTCCACCATGGAGCTTGGCCAGAGGCATGTCTCTAGTTCCTTGTTTCCTTTGTCTTTGGAGGCACTGCAGCTGGCATGACATACAGCTGACTAGGTGTAAGTTTATAGGTACTCCTGTAGTGTCTGTACATCTCCCACTATTCCAAATGAGATTTACACATCCCCATGGATGCTCTAAATGGCTTCATGACAATGACTGCCAGGGACCCGGTGTATTGGAGATCTACTGCAGAATGAACCTAAGGCATGAAAAAGTACCACTCTGTCTCGTAAATATATACATTTAATGGAGGGCTTTAGGGAGATTGCTGCCTCTCAGATGTCAGCATCACCTTACCGCCTTGGCCAGAACAACAGCAACAGTGCTGTAGGGAGCCTTAGGTGGTTGGGAAAGGTGAAAGTTACAGAGCTAGGGCTCAGGCTGAGAATGAGGAAGCCACATGTGGGGTTAGGGGAAGAAGGATGAGGAACCTAGATTGTTCTAATAGTATTTTGTGAGTGGTCATTTCTATGTGAATATTGGAATGTTACTTTAGATATGAAGCTGCAAGGATTTCATTGGATTCCAGTTATACCAAATTCTCGTTTTATTGTTTGACTTCAGCTGTAGGCAGTAATAGGAAAATTTGGACCTTCAGCATGAAAATCCAACAGTGTCCTAAGCTTAGCTGTCTCATTACATATGGTAAGAATGAACTTTTAGCTGAGTCCTACATATGTCTCTTCTAGCACTATGCATTCAGATGGGTAGGATGAAGACTGCTTTAGATTTTAAGTTGATTTTGAAGAACTTTTCAAGGTTTAATAGTAGCAAGGCTGTAGTGTCAGCTCTTGCACTAATTGCACAGTCATTACAGGATGTTTCTGCAGAGACAAAATTGGCTTTGTATAGCAAACCCAAGAACAACATTTGAATTATGCTTATGGTCACCAGTAAAAGTGTCAATTTTTGAATGTCTTTCCACACTGAGTCCCCTTGTTCCCACAGACTCACTTTCTATCTTTCTGCTTTACTTGAGAAGTGTTTCTCCTTCCAGCCTGTTCCTCATAGTGTTTTTATAGTTTAGCTTCTTGTTTCTGCCTCTGTGATTCTCTGAAACTTATGTGGTTTTTTTATTAATATGTCACCATACATAAACTAGATAAATATATGATCTTTTCCTCACTGATGTGATGATCTTATGCTCAGAATATGGATCTTTTTTTGGTTGTTTCATTTTGGACAGTGTCTCCCACTTGGGCGCTTTCCATTGGGGCAACATAAAGCTGCCACTGGAGAAGTTCAGTACATCTCATTTGAATGTGCTTTGCATTTTCTTTATCACATGTCTACTAAGTCTGTCTGATGTGTGGCTTTGAACCACTACCCATTTGTTTTTGTAGCCTGGGGAGGGACTGGCACTCGGGCAGGCATCTGTCTCAGGTGAGTTGATGCCTGTGGGGCCATACAGCATTGCTCATACTAGTAGCACAAGTGCTAGGGGACTGCATGCTCACAAACCTCCAAGCTCCATTAGCTGGCCTTCCCTGCCTGTACTGGGGTACTCAAGGCTCCTACCAGTGCTGACATTTCCCGAGTCTTCTGCTTTAGGGATGTAAAGATCACAGAAATTAAATTCCTGGACTGCACGTGGTGTTACCAAGACAAAGAGCTACCTTCTGCACCTCCTTGCCCACCCTGGCAGCCCAGCTCTGTTCCCCATGCCTCTGATGTTATCCACAACTTCCTCTCTGTCTCTTTCCAAAATTACCTGCATCATCCTCTTTTATTTTTTTTTCTTTTTTCCTTTCCCAGAAGTTTTATACTATATTCTAGGCTTCTGTGTGTAATTGTAAATGAGAGGCATTACTGTCAGTCTGTAATCTCAGTTTTGTACTGCTAGGGCATAATTCATACTCTCCAGTTAAGATATCATTGATTTTAATATTTTCCCATATGGTTAACACTAACAAATCATGGTTATGTGGCTGACGTCTGTTAAAAACGTCTATAAATTCTTGTCTAACTGATTAATATTTTCCAACCATAGTGCAATAACAGTACAGTAAAAAAACTTGGTTCTAAGTCACATCAGTTATATATTTTTCTGTTATTTTTATTTTTCACTCTTTGTGATTGGGAAGTTATTGAATCCAGCACAACAAAAGCAAAACATAAATTAAGCCTGGTAATTTTCATTACAGTCCTTTCCCAGATAGGTTTACCGTTGGACTTGATGACCTTAAGGGTCTTTTCCAACTTCAGTGATTCTATGATTCTATGATTCTGAGAGGTTTTGGAAGACCTTAATCCAGAATATATGAAAAAAGCATAGAGAATGTAATAGTGAAAGAACCAGTAGAGTTTTATAAACCTAAGGATAAAGACTGTGTCTTTTGTGCTGGGATTTTTTGAAACAGCCTATTGAATTTGACAGCAGGGATCCCATTTTTTATTAAATTCTACACATGCTAAATAGAAATCTATAAAAAGTTATCACTTATTATTAAATTCTGAAGATTTTACAGAAAGGAAAATGAGGAACCAGTTATCACAAGATTTATAACAAAAGCAAAATTTTAAAAATGAAGCAAAATTCTGGAGAAATGTTTCTGTAGAAGGCAGAAAAATATTTTTATGCTGAGTTAATGTCAATGTAACCCTTTTTTTTTGCTTATGCAATGAAACAGCATTAATCATTCACTGTTTGGGGGCTGCTTGGTTAAATATAATGCTGACACAATTTCTTTTCAATGTGACTGGTGGAAAATGTCTGCAACACGGCAGAAATCAACATCTCTCATCCATCTTATCCATACCTGTCCTTTCAGTAATCTGCTTGTTTGTGCTACTCACTATGTTGGCTTTTGTTTAATCTCCTTAGACTGTACATTGCAGAACAAGGTCTGTTTTTCAGTTTGTGGATATACAGTGAGTAACTCAATGTTTCCGTAGCAAATTTAAGATGTTATTGCAATAATAAGTGACAGTAATAATGTTTTGAAATTAAATTTTTTCCTAAATTTCTTTACATCTTTTTTTCTTACAGATATATTTGGTATCTTTAATCCTTTCATGTTGCACACAGTGTGCAAATATACAATATGGTAGGCATTAGCATGTTGGGCCACATATGAAGAGATATAAGCATACATAGAGATCTCTCTGTGTAATCTTTTTCTTAGGAGATGGAATACTGTCAGTTCTAGCTGCTCTTTTATTTGCTTTATAAATGTGTGCAATCTATTTTGTTTTCTTCCATGACTCCGGCAAGCAGCAGTATGGCTAATTTCTATTCAATGTGTTTAAATCTGCTTTCATATCTTATTAGGGTTTCCACCATATGTGGGAACAGGTGGGAAGTGGAATCTACTGTTTGATACTATTTCCAACCTTATGTTCAGAAGACTGGGGCTAGATCAAGAAGCACATGTCAATTACCTCGCTAAGTGCAGGCTAAGACAGAAAGATGCAGCGGGAGGAAGAGGGGCAGAGGAAAGCATAATTCAGTACCCCTGGGGAGGTCTCTCAAGGCATCAGCTCCCAACACAGAAGGGACTGTCTACAACCCAGCCTGAACACGTGGCACCTTGCCATCCCTTCAGTCTGGCTTTCTCCTTGGCTTTAAATGCAGAGGCCAGAGAGGTAAAGTAAATGCATGGAAAACTTTGGCTGCTTTAGGGCCTGAAAAAGAGGCTCTCAACAAGCCTCCACCCCTCCCTGCCATATATTGCATTTTCTGGATGAAGCTCAGAGAGGTAAGTTCTATACCAGAAACATCAGGAAAGCATTTGCTTGGTAAACTGTTAGGAAACACCACTAGAAGTGCTGTTCTTCATAAGCAATTAAGTTATAATTACTGAGAATATGTTTCCATCTCCCCTGAGAAATCAGTCTCCAAAGACAAGTGGTGCTGGCAATGAGCTGAAACTCAAATCCCCTATTTCTCAGTCATCCTACAGGTGGGCCTGAGGTGCAATGTGACACTGGAGCACCCATTTAATAGTTTTCCAAATGTAGCTCTAGATGCAGAAGTCGAAGTATTCCCACTGCTCACCTCCTTCCACAGCCCAGATGTGATTTCCTCCATGTCCTTTCTCTCTTAGTGAACATCTGTAGTATGGAGGATAGTGTTTGGTCAGGTGCCTGACACATTAATGTCATGATCTTCAGTGAATAGCATCAAGCATTAATCAGCTCCAATGGTAGATCAGCCTTTTTTTTTTTATTTTCTGCCTAATCCAGTTAAGCAAATAGAGTATAGACCATAATTACTACTTTACTGTTTACCTATGTCTCCTATGTGATCTAGTCATGCTAAAGGACTAAATTTTCCTCTCTCAAATTTAACTGTCCATAGAATCACAGAACTGTAGAATCATAAAATGGTTTAGG
>VZTV01013736.1:2336-18864 GCA_013400875.1 Anhinga rufa | reverse complement strand
TCTGCTGCCCCTTGGGCACAGGGGCTGCCCTCTACCTCCCTTTGTGTGCCCTAGGCTCCAGCCCCTTCCTCATCCCATGCCTGGGGTGCCCTGGATGAGATGGTGGCAACGGTGTTCCAGGAGGATCAGGGTTCCTCAGTGACCTGCCCCCCCCTCCCCAGCTCCCTGCACATGGTGCGGCCGCCTGTGCCTGACAGTGGTCGAGATGGGGCAAAGCATCCAGAGATCCCACCGGCGGGAAAGGGAGGCACACCGTGAGATTGTCAGTGTGCAACAAACAGCGGGAGGGTTGCCTGCTGCTAGGTATCTCCTCCTCTCACAGCCTAATGTCTAGTGGTCACACATCCCTCTGTACTTTGCCCTGGAGGTTGGTGGGCAACTACTGGGGAGACAGAGCCAAGGACTCCCCAAAATTTGCTGCTCCTGCATGTCCAGGGCACAGCCACTTCGTGTGTGCAGGTCTGGTAGCAGCCTAATCCCTGCCACTGGAGGCAATCAATGCCAGCATCAGCCCCAAGGACATGAGTGATGCCTCAGACACAACCCACTGCTGCCACTGACCCCTTGCCTGGTGTTTGCTCCAGACCCCTGCTTGCCCCCTTTCTGCAGAGAGTTTAGAGACATGCAGAGATGCTCAAAATTGTTTCATGGTGCTTTTATGTCACCGTGGAGTTGAACCCACCCCATCTTCTGCCACCTTCACCTGCAGTGATGTCCCTGCAGGCAGCTCCTCTTTCTTCCAAACTCCTCTTTGGGGTCACGCCAGAGGTGTGAGCCCTCCCTGGCACAGGTGCCCCAAGACCTTGCAAAGACACAAGCGAAATGAGCTTTTGGAAACCTCTGCAGCCCTCCAAAGCCCAGCCAGAACAGATGACAAGGTGACTTTTTTTTTTAATGCTTTGAAAACAAGGGAGTGCATTTCAGGACTTGGCTGGGCGGCAGTCATTTGTGCTGGTGAGCAGGTCGAAGTAAATGCGTATTTAAAGAGAAATATGATTCCTTGGGTATTTCCCAGCGGGTGTTCCTGCCATTCCCTGTTATTTCCTGATTGCAGCAGCTGAGTCACAGCTGGCTCCGGAGGGCTGAGAAAGTTCAGGAAGAAAACTAACTGGTCCTGGTGTCTCTGGTGACCTCTACAGAAAATCAGATCTGAAGTTTTGCACATGGGATGAGCAGACGGAATTTGTCAGAGACCTGAGAGTTGGGCCAGGATCGATAGGAATTAACAGCGAAGATGCTCCGAGCAGGATGGATGTGAAGGGGGGTTGGAGAAGGGGTGGTGTGTTTCCCTCTTGTTTAAAAAGGTGCATAAAAATGAAGATTTTTGTGTAATCCACAAAAACTTGAAGCACCTGTCCTTAATTTTGCCCAGTCTTTGAACACAGTTGGTGAGTGACATTTTGGGGAAGAAAGGGATTGGGTTTTTTCTTGAAGTTCCAAGCCCTTGGAGTCAAACCCCTATAAAATGTGAAGCTCTGGTTTCTCAGTTTTACAAGCTTCAGGGTTAAACAACAGGGACCAACTGGCAGAGCAGAAGCAAAAGGCAAATTCAGGAAAGCAAAATTTAAAACCAGCAACACCCAAAATCATGATTTTGTGAGCACCACCCTGGGGTGACGGAAGAGGTGGGGCTGATAGGCGCATCTTAGGAAAAGGGAGCTGTTAGGGGAAAACACAGTATCCCAAATCCTGAGCTGGGTGAGGCTGCCATGGCTCCATGCCCGAGACCAAGCCAACCCTTTCCTGGCCTAAGCATCCCATAACTCCTATGCAAACCCAAGTTGCCCTTCCCCTGCACCCCAAAATATGTCCTGTACCCCCAGGCAGCAAGTCCCAAAGGTCATTGACTCATTTGATGGCTGTCAAATGATGGGACAGCCCTGGGAGGGTCCCAGGCAGGGCTTTCATCACATAACTTAACACAGACCCCTGTCTCCTTCAGAGGGAAAGCAGGGAAAGCAGCAGAAAGAGGAGGGGATGTCTCCATATTATTTTCTTCTCAGACTAGGCTCAGTGCCAACAGTGCTGCTGGTATAAATAATGGAGTGTGATGACAGGGACATTTTTAAAGGAGAACAAATCACCAGACTACTTTTTAGAGTTTCTTTCCTCTAGTCTAAGAGATGCTAATGAGGGAGGTCAATCCGTTTCCATTTCTCCCTGCCACACAAGCTGGGACATTTATCTTCTTTGACAAAAAAATGCCTGGAGCAGACTTTCATCTTTCAGTTTGCATGGCTAGTATGTCCCTTTCTAGTGAGGAAAATGCCTCCAGAGGCTGTGTTGGGATGATACACTGGGGATGCATGCAGCACTTCTTCCCGGCCTGCACCGATCAGCTCGAACACTGTTGCTGCTGCTGGATTCCACATCCGAGAAGCTGCCTTCAAGGTTATCCCGTAGTGTGCTGGGGACATCCCGTACTGCAGCAGCCCGGCTCCACCAAGCTGGCTAGCGACGGAGCCAGTTACCCACAGGCAGGACTTAGAGTGCAGCAGAGCACAGAGGGGATGCTGGCAGTATCTTCATGCAGGGACCAACGTCTTGTCAAGCAGCATGTCAGAGAGGATGACTTGGAGTGACATCATCTTTCCAACCCTGATCTCATATCCCAGTCATCTCATATTCCAGTGACCCACGTGGGAAGCACTCCCATTTCCAGAAGAACAGATGCCAGACCACACCACGTGCCAGAATATATTGGGTGTTTGGATAAAACTCAACATATGTTCCCCTGTGCAGCCAGATCCCTGAAGTGTGGGAGACAGTCCCCAGGCAGCCAGCTTTCCTGGGAGAGTGCTGCCTTTCCTTCCTGGTATGGCAGCTGGAAGCGGCTCAGGAGCTCCCACGGTACCAAACCCAGGCTCCCAGCTCCTCCTCTATGGGCAATTTAGATGTATCCTTTTGAAGGACTCTTCCCCTCCCCTTTCTCAAGATGCTGCCTCCTCCAGACAGACTGGATGTTCCCAGGGAGGAATCAGATGAAGCTGGCAGGGGCAAAGCTCAGCTCAAACAAGAGGAGGTGGCTCCTCCAGTTTGCAGCTCCTCATGGAAGTAGGTGGTGGATGCTGAAATGTCCCCTGGGCTCAAGGGGAGCTGAAAATAGTTGGAGGAGCAAGAATGCTTGGGAGATGTATCATCCATTCCTGCCATATCTTCCTTGCCGTCATCATTTATTTTGGCCACCGGAATACCCACCGAAAGGGTTAAAGTGTTTCCACATGGCTCTACTGGAAAACCAGCTTGTGAGCCCAGGGGTGGCCTGAGTCAACGGCACTCAATGAGAGGCAGAAGTAAGTGCAGAGCGGCTATGGCGCATGCCGCACCAGGTGTCCCCAGGTTCGTTTTTACAGAGGAGAGGCTAAAAATTCACAGCGTGCCATGGCAGCACAGTTGGGAAAACACGTCAAGAAGCATTTCTGGGAGAGGCATATCAGGGTGATGGACATATCCTGCCTCTGGGAGCACTTGCCATATGGGCAGGGACTTCTCTCGCTGCCAGGTGGAGCAATGCAGGGCAGGCTGTGTAGAATGGCTTTCGTCACCCATGTAAAGCTTCATTAGAACGTAGCAGTCACTTCTGTTTATCCATGCTGAGGCCTATTATATTTGTCAGGTAAGGAGAGAGCCTGGAAAATGAGAGCTAGCCCCTGTCAGGAACTGCGGCATCCCTCCATGTCACCAAAACCTTTCCTCCATGATTAATAAACCCCTTGCTGGTGGGAATGGCTCTGGGTGAGCTCCTGGGATCCATACCTGGTTCCCAGCCCTCAGCTGGTTATGATCATGATTCACACTGGGGTTTTTGCTTTATTTAACAGGATAAAAGTGTTTTGCAGGATTCAGCAGTGGTTTTGTTCCAGGCCAAGAAAAAAAAGCCCTGTGGATTGATTTACGTTTACGTTCCGTGCAAATTCCTGGCCAAACCATCTTGAAAATGCCATTGTATGCCCTCCTGCAGGGCTAGCAACACTGACAACATCAAACACCCCAAAGCCCTGGCTCGGTTTCTTAAAAATCATGAAGGTTCATTCACTATTCATGATTCTTGCCTCTCCATTCTGCAACTAGCTCGACAACCATAAGATTTTAAAAAATAGTAATTTTTTTTTTACAAGGAAAGCAAAGATTAACAATTAATCACTTCTCCCAGGATTTAAAGAGAAGAATATAAATTACTGTAAGAAATACAGTAAGGAATAGTGGTGACATTATCTGTGTTTCAGAAGACCCGGCTTCTTGCTTTATTGCCACAGATTGACAATAGATAACAAACCTCTTAAAAATATTAATCTTTGAAAAGGAAAAAATAAAAAAAAAGCCTGAAACAAGTGTCAATTCTCTGGAGCATTCCCACTTGGTGAATGGGCTCCCTGTGCCTGACACTAATTAATTAATCTCCTCAATCTAAATTGCTTCTTCTGCATCCCCAATCTACAGGAAAACTTAAACAAGACCTGAATGCATAAGAGAGGAGGCTGAATTTATTTAAGGTATCATTTAGTAGCAGCAATTTTCTGTCTTCATTTCTTTTTCTATTTTCTGTCTCCCGGATCGAGCTTGGTCTCCAGGGACGCAGCAGCCTCCGGGTTAAGTATCTTTAACCAATTTGGGGTTGGGGATGTGCTCTGGGAATGGGTCTAAAGCAGTAAGAGGGTAGCAAGAGCAGCAGAGACGCAGCCTGGGGCACACAGGTGATGTTCCCTCTGCCGAGCGCACTGGGGTGATGGAAGCCACACATGAATCATGGGCTGGCTGAGGTTGGAAAGTACCTCCAGAGATCATCTGGTCCAACCCCTCTGCTCAAGCAGGGTCACCTAGAGCCAGTTGCCTAGGACCACGTCCAGATGGCTTTTGAATATCTCCAAGGATGGAGACCCCACAACCTCCTTGGGTGACCTGTGCCAGTGCTCAGACACCCTCACAGAGAGAAAGCATTTCCTGATGTCCAGAGGGAACCTGCTGTGTTTCAGTGTGTGCCCACTGCCTCTGGTCCTGTCACAGGGCACCACTGAAAAGAGCCTGGCTCCATCCAATTTGCACCCTCCCTGCAGGTATTTATACATACTGATAAGATCCCTCCGTGCCTTCTCTTTTCTAAAGAGCCCCAGCTGTCTCAGCCTTTCCTCATGGAAGAGATACTCCAGTCCCTTCATCATCTTCGTGGCCCTTTGCTGAACTCTCTCCAATAAGTCCATGGCTCTCTTGTATTGAGGAGCCCAGAACTGGACCCAGAACTTCAGGTATGATCTCATCAGTGCTGAGTAGAGGGGAAGGATCACCTCCCTCAACCTTCTGGCAATACTTTTATCTAATGCAACCCAGGACACCACTAGCTGTCTTGCAGCGAGGGCACACTGCTGGCTCATGTTCAACTTGGTGTCCACCAGGACCCCCAGGTCTCTTTCTGCAGAGCTGCTTTCTATCTGGGTGACCCCCAGCACATCCCGGCGCCGTTCCCTCCCAGGTGTGCGACTTCGCGCTTCTCCTTGTTGAACTTCATGAGGTTCCCGTCGGCCCATTTCTCCAGCTTCTTGAGGTCCCTCCGGATAGCAGCACGACCCCCTGGCGTACCAGCCACTCATCCCAGTTTGGTGTCATCTGCAAATTTGCTGGGGGTGCACTGTGCCACATCATCCAGATCATTAGTAAAGATGTTGAACAGGATCTGATCCAGGATTTACCCCTAAAATGAACCTGCAGTCTGAGCCAGGGAAGTGCATGGTGGCCAGGACCCTTGGGGCTGGACATGCCCTGCGTGTCCCAGCGAGCCCGGCGGTGGGGCAGCCCCTCTCTGCGTGGGAGAGCCGGGGGGGTGCCACCAGCCGGGAGGGGACAGCGGGGACCCTGCGGGCACCAGCCCCATCCAGCGGTCAAACACTTCCCTCTAGCGACACAAGAGCACAAGAGCAAGAGTCCCCCGAAGGTGGGATTGCAGCAGTCGTGGGCAAACCTGCTGTCACTGCACAGGGCGTGGGGTGCTTTGGGTGTTTTGCCCTCGGCCTTTACAAATCAGGCCCTGTCAATGCAAATAACCCTTCTGCTGCCCAGCTTCGTGATGCTCTGCGGTCGCTCTGAAGGACTGGTGGGTGCTTGAAGTGAAAAGGTCCGCTTGCCAAGGAGGATGTGGTTGGGTGCTTCATCCATTGCCTTTCTCGAAAGCCCGGGCTGGGTTGGTCTCCACTTGCAGAGAGGCGGTCAGCCCCAGGTAACAGCCTCCTGCAGTCCCCTATGGCCTGGACTGATGGAGCCCAGCATCTGCTGGTGGGTTACCACCGCTTCCACACTGGTGGGGACCTTACTGGGTGCGGTGGGTTCAGTCCCTCCCTCCCCTTGGCTGCATGGAGTTAAGCAGAGGAATAAGCAGGAGCAACATAAGGAGCTGGGCAGCTGAGGGGTCTCTGGCTTCCCTGGGGCACTGCAGAGAGCAATGCCAATGCCCATCTGGTCGGCTCTTCATGCCCAGGGAGAGCCAGGGCAGGGTGGGGACCTATGGGGATGGGACAGCTTCACAGTAGCAAAACTGCAAATGCCACCGGGAAAACACAGCCTGGACTGGATGAGAGGTAGACGTAGCTGCTGGCAGGGAAAGGCTGTCAGCTGGGTGAAGAAGGAGCCGACAAAGCGTAACGAGATGGTTTGGGTGCTCTGGGTGCTGCCAGTGTGGTCACTTGCTCCCAGGAGACAGGACAGCTCACCTCCCTTCCCCTCTGCAGCACGCGTGGGCCCTCCTCTGCTCTTCACTGCTCAAATCCTTGCTGATTTACACCCCAGTTGTGGCTACCAGGGAGCCCTACAGGCCAATTCCTCTTAGCATGAAAAAGCTGCTGACTTTCTCAGCAACAAACAAAACTCCCCATGGGTCAACTCACTTAATTTTGCTTTTTTGTTCTGCACACCAGCTTTTTGCTTTTACCTACCAACTGCCTGAATAAAAGTGCCTGGGAGCCAAGCTGCACATTAAATGAGTAGAGCATGAAAACGCACGCTTCCTGAGGCAATGATGTATGCTCGGATTAGACTCGAAATCTGATGGGAAGGGAAGGGGTGGGAAGGGAGAGTGTTTTGCCAGGCCACAGCCCTTAGAGCTGCAGGTGTGAGGGGCTTCTTTAGGCCCCTGAAATCCAAAAGCAAGGCTTGTCTCCAGACCATCACCAGGTGGCCCTAGAAAACAGCTTTTGCCAGTCTTGCTGAGCCTTCCCTGGCTGGTTAAATCAGATTGCTTTTATTTTATTTGCTTTTGTTTTCTGAAAAGCAGGATGGAGGCCAATGTAATCTGCAGTCATCCCTCTTCACCAGCATCTCTGGGAGGTCCTTTTGGCCCTGACCCCCTTGGACTGGTTTTGGCTCCACTGCCAAGCAGTACAGAGGGATGCTTCTGTGCCACAGGGTATTTGTTTGGCATCAGGTAGAGCTCCTTCACAGTGCTGTGCAGACAGAGGAGGCACTCCTTGGCTCAGCTGCTACATACATACCAGGGACAGCAAGGTGACAGCAGTGTGTCTGTCACATAGGTGCCCACCACTGCTGTCTACCTGGCAACTGGAGAGCATCCCAATGGAGAATTCATGCACGGGAGGCATTGATTGCAGGGGAGGCATTGATTTGCAAGCCCTCCACTTGCCAGTAAGCTCAAGCATGCACCCCTGGGGCTGTCACCTTCCTTCGGAAATAACACAGTACTATGGGAAAAGCAGTCCAAAACTGTGCAGTTAAAGGAGTTTGCCCAAGGGTAGGTTATCCATACAAGACCATGTATTTCAGATGACCTCGGGAAGGGAAAAGCAGATAACAAATGCCACATGCTGACAGTGGCTGTTTTGCAGCCAGGCTGTGCACTGACCCTGGCGCAGCTGGACCCTGAGCCCAGGGGCAGGATGGTTTGGTGGCGGAGAACTGTGCTGGGATGGGGGTGTTTCGGATTAATCTCTGCCACAAAGACACGCTCCGACAGCCTAGGCTTCACCTTTCTGTGTCAACAGGCTCCATCTGTGAAGCTCAAGCAGGGGAAGATGCTTCCTTGTTCCGCTGATAGTAGGTCCCGTGCCCGTGCCTTGCCTGGCACCAGGGCAATGAACTGCTGGCTGGTTGGGATGCCCTAAAAAATTCCTGCCCCAGCTCTTAGTTGGCTTCTCCAGCCAGCTAGAGGAACTTAGGTTAGTAAATATAAAAGACCAAAAGAGGGCAGCTTTTAGCTCAGATTCCTTCCCTAGCCCAGCAAATATAGGTGCTGGCCAGAGCAGAAATGTGCAGCCAGGAGCAGGACACCAGCAGCGCCAGCACTTGCCACCCCATGGCTCTGAGCCACAGGGTTTCTCCCCACTCCCAGCCTCCGGCTATTGAATCTCACAAGCCTCAGCACGGACCTCCCACAGTTTGACTGCAAAGCCCCAAACCAGACTTCTTCTCAGATCACGTATCCCTGCGGTGACCTTCCCAAGGTTGACCTGTCCTTCGTGCTCATCTCCCACCATGTTTGCCCTCCTTCCCTGGGGGGGGAGTGTCCCCCTGCCAGAAACTGCCCAGCGGCCAACAAGCATCACTTGGGCTGTAATTCCAGCCCGGTGGTGATGTGAACCTGCAGCTCCAGCCCCATTTCTACACTTCATTAGATGGCTTGATTGAATTACAGCTTCGCTGCATCGAGTGAAAATTAGCAGGCAGGTAATGTTCAGCATGATGTGAAATCACATCAGCAGGGTATCATGTCCCTTCACCACTGTGCCTAGAAGATGCTAAGCAGAGCAGTAATTCCCCAAGAGGCTTGGGCAGATCTTGCCATGATGGAGGCAATAATCGATGCTGCAGTTATGCCTCTGCCTCTTAGAGGAAGGAAGCCAGCATGGAACAGGCATGATTGCCCAAGGTGCAGCCTTGAAACTGGGGTGTCCTCTCCTGAACACTTCCCACAGTGCCCGGGGGACAGCGGGGATGCTCCCTGTCCCCTGCCAGCCAGCCCTGGACGAGCCTCCTCCTTCCAGACGCGAGGCTTTGGTTTATTTAAGCTGTTGCTACAGGGGGAGTTTGGGGCTGGCTGGAGGACTGGTGTCATTAGTCAGGTGTGGATTGGTAGCTGAGATCTGACCTCCTACACGATTCTGGTGCATTTTTGCTCTAAATCAGGCGCCAGCTGACTGAAGTAGCTGTAAACAACTGTACACCAGCTAAACACAGGTAAATCAGCTCCAAGCAGGATTTTCCCCTCTGGCCATGGAGCAGCTCCTTTAAGGGGAAAGAAAAAAAAAAGAAAAACACAGGCAGCAAATAAAATACTGTGACATTCTGGGGGGCTAAGCAGAAATCTGTGGTACAAATCACCTGAGGAGGTAATATGAGATGCTGGTGTGCCGCTGGAGAGAACTGGGTGATTCATGAGCCCTAAATCTCCACCAGCACTGCGCTTTCACTCTCTTTGCCATGCTTGCATCTCAGTAGGCTCCTGGATTTACTGCCCTGGGAATGGGTGCTGGGACACTGAGGGGTTTTCTAAGCCTCCTGCTTATCACTGGTTGCAAGGCTAATCCACTTGCCTTTTTTTTTTTTCTCTTGAGACAGAGTGTCAAGAAAAATTATAGGGCAAAATCTGCAACTCTTACTCCTTCCCCAGGCAAAACAACGTGTGGCCTTGGGCTGGAATTACACCAGGGTAGGGAGTGGCTGAGACCGAGCATTATTCGGGACAGGAATGAGGGAGGGATGTGTGACCGTGTGTCTGCAGGCGAACCTGAACCACACTATACATCATACCTGTGTGTGCTTAACCCTCCTGGATTCAGCATCCTTCCTCCTCTGTAGAAGAGTTTTAGCCTTAAAAAAGAAAGTTTCCAGGCTGCCACATTATTGACCAGCTCCCAAAGAGCCCTTCAAGGCCACATTTCCTCCCCACCCACACTGATCGGTCGCGGGGGTGTTCAGTGCGTACCCCAGCGTAGGACACCCTGCCAGGGATGGGTCGAGATGGGTGCAGGTACTTTCTCCCCCTCAATTTTCACCTGGCTGCATTGTTCTTTGTATGCAAAACCAATGTAGTGTCCTGGGGTAATGAAACCAGCAGGGTTTCAGTCTCCTCTCCTCTGGCCTCAGGATGCTTGCGAGCACAAAAGCAGTCATTCAGAGCAGTTATTTACCCAGCTGGAAGCCAGGGAGGGGTGAGGGGTTATTCCCCTCCAGGCCCTGCTTTGCTTGTGCAAAGGGTGTTGGGGGTCTGGTATCATGGTTCATCCAGGTGGGAGGAAAGGATCGCTCCTCCCTCCCACTCACCGCAGGAGGCATCTCACCCACCCCTAGATGTGTCCTTGGCAAAGGAGAGAGGGGATGGAGTATCTGTTCCCAAATAACATCTCTTTTCTTCTGGGGTCCCCACGGGTGACTGGCTTGGCTCCCCAGGGCTTTCTTCCCCTCCTGCAAGAAGGGGTAGCTCTGCTTCACCCAGCAGCCACGGCCCCAGGGGCCAGGAAGCACCAGGTTTAGCCTGGATGTTAGGAAAACTTTCTTCCCTGACAGAGCGGTCAGGCCCTGGCACAGGCTGCCCAGAGAGGTGGGGGAGTCACCGTCCCTGGGGGTGCTCACAAAACGTGTAGACGTGGCACTTCAGGGCATGGTTTAGGATGCCTGGGGGTGCTGGGTTGGCGGTTGGACTTGATCTTAGAGGTCTTTTCCAACCTTAACCATTCTATGATTCTATGATTCAGAGACGAAGGACCAGCAAAGTACCCCTGCCAGCAACGTCCCTGTCACCCTTCTGAGGGCAGCGGGCAATTTAGGTGCGTGGAGTCGCAGATGCAGCAGATAAATCATAGAATCACAGAACCATTGAGGTTGGAAAAGACCTCTAAGATCATCAAGTCCCAACCGTCAGCCCAACACCACCATGCCTCCTAAACCTAAAGGTTTAAGGTTAAAGGTCCTAAACCCTAAGGCTGCTGAAACCTCAATCCCTAAAACGGTCAAAGGAGGACATCCTACTTTCCTCACTGTCCGCACACAAGATTTTATTCCAAGCATCCAAGCAGTCAGCTAGGAAGCAGCCAAACCAAACTGTAGATGTTAAGGGAGAAATTCCAGTGATGTTTTCCTTGATCTGGTGTGAGACAGCCTCGCATCCCCTGCCGGTGCCCTCAGCTGCAGCAGCAGGACGCAGCATTCACCGTGCGAAAATTGATGTCTGTCATCCCAGCAAATTGCGGGAACAAAGGCAGAGAGCTCGCTTCTTTTGTCTCTGCCTGTTCCAAGTTCCTCCTGCCGAATTTCATGGATTGGGGGGAAAAAAGTGGCAGGGATTAGGGATGCATTAAGGATGCAATGCAAGCATAGCACAAAATGTGATTTTATTTTTTTTTTTTGTGAAAATCCCAGCCTAACCCACCAGAAAACCCCTGTGCTTGCCTTGCTTTAACCTGCAGACCTGTACTTGGTATGTGTGGGTTTGCAGAGGACATTTCCAGGAGGTTTCACATGGAGGAGATTCATCTTTATCCAGCAAAATTCAGTAAGCTGTGGTATTCTGCCCCTGGATGCTGAGAAGGCTAAAAGCTTGTGAAGCTTCATGGTGGGTTTGTATGAATGTATGGAGGAAAAAAACCCACCAAAAATTATAACACACATCTGCCCTGGTCTTGTACTCCTCCAACTGCCTCCACTCCTGGCTGCTTACAGAGACACGATGCCGGGCTAGATGGATGTTGTGCTGCCTTGCTAAGGTTGTTTTCACATCAGCTCCTTTAGAAGAAGATTTTGTTTTTCCTCGGTTTGCGGCTGTTTTAGCATTTCCTGGGGATGAGTCTGTAAAGTCGGCTTTAAGCTGGTCCTTGAAGGACTTTGCTTGGCCTGAGGAGGCATCTGAGGTCATGAAATGGAGCTGAGCTGCTGCGCTGCAGATGAACGGATTATTTCTCACTCCTGCATTAGGAGCATTGAGGATTCAGTCATTTCTCCGCTATTATGCTGCTGTTATCCACCCCTCCATCCCTCCCTCCACCCATCCGCCCAGGAGCTCCTGGAGACATCTCAGGAGTACGCTCCCCTGATCCACAAGACCTCCTTGGCCCAGAGAGCCTTGCAGTTCAAATGGCAGGGATGGAGGGCCCGGCTCCACGACAGGGACCCTCCCGGCACAGGGTTGAGCACAGGTGGGTGACAAAAAGCACAGAAAAACACCCAAGTGAGGCTGTCTCCAAAAATCACTCAAGAAACTGGTTGCAGAGGTGTGAATTGAGCCTCCTGTGAGATATTCGGTATACCTCTCTCATTATTCCCCTGCCCTTTGGCTCTTCCCCGTTAACCCTTTCAGTGGGGATGCCTAGCAGTACCACGCCACTTCTGCAGCCTCGCAGGATAAAGCACTGCCTTTCCCAGGAGGAAGGAGTCCCATTAAATCCGCGATGCTCTTTTCCCTCAGAGTTAATATCCAGAAGACTCCTATGGGACTTGTAGACTATTCAGCCCTTAATGACCCTGAATTACCTGGCCTTATTATCCAGCGAGTGGGCTGGAAGGTCCTTGGAAAGGAAGAGAGTGGATGAAGGTGGGAAGGAGAGGGGCACAAGGAAAGGATGCTGACCGTGACAGGCGCAGGTGCACTGTCCTCAGAAAGCCTCACCAAGGGCTTTCCCCCACTGTCAGGGCTCGCGAACAGTGATGAGACTTTCCCACGCTGTATTAACCAGTGCTGCCTCTCCCGGCTCACACAGGCCCTGGAAAGCCGCTCCTCGGGCAGAGCTCATCCATGAAACCCTGGCAGAAGAAGGGAGCAGCCCCCCTAAGCCAGCTGAGACGCCGGTCCTGTGCCTTGTCCCACCACCAGCTCTTCGAGGGGTGGCTGCCACGGTTCTGGCTCTCAGCGCAGCCTTCGCGCTGTTCCCACATCCCAGGCATTAGTCACCGGGATGCTATTAATTAGCCACAGCAGATCCCCAAGAACGGGGGCAGCCCTAATTACAGCTCTCACCTGTTGACTTTGTTGGAGCTGGTGTCTCTGCTTTTAATGCAGAAACAAAAGGGAGTGGGCTAAGACTAAGACAAGTGAAGCTATGAAGAAGGAAGGGGCAGGGGAGGGAGAGAGGAGCCTGCGCGCTCCAGGAGTTGAGATGCTCTCTGCAAACCAATTTCCCCCTCCCCAAGTCACCAGCTTTGCCAGAAACAGCTGGCAAAAGCTGCCGCTTCAAGGTTTCGCTTTGCCTGGGTGATAAGGGGCTAATTGGATGCAGATTAAAAATCACGATTATGGATAATCCGTGAGTGGGCTGTGGAAAGCGCGGGAAGCATCCTTCCCTTGTCTCTGGGCTGGTGGATGTGTGCGATTTTATGCCCTCTGTGCTTCACCAAAAAAAAAAAGAAAAAAAAAAAAAAAAAAAAAAGAAAAAAAGATACTTTAAAGCGCAAGATGAGCTGGGGGAAGGGAGATGGGATGGGGGGGGCGGCTGGGAAGAAATAATTGCCATGTCTGAAAACAGTTACTATGGCAGCAACAGCCTTCTTGCAAAATGTTGGGGACCGGCGAGCCGTGCCTTTGTCAGATACTCGCAGGCGCACATTTAGATGCTAATGCTGGCTTTAACCTTGGCTGCTTAACCTTGAGGTGATGGAAAGTGGGGGGGAGAAAAAGCGGGGGCTCATGGAGAAGATGGGTTTCCTCTCCCTAAATTTGCCGCTGAATGGACTTGGCAGACTCCTCTCAGCTGCGATTAACACTGTTATTTCTGCGCTTAATATTCAGCGGAGGTCTTAACAGCTTATTTATGGGTAGCTGGCATTAGCTGCAGCATAATTCACCACTGCAACACTCCTGTTTATCTCCATCCCCTTGGGATCATCTGATATAAGGCTGGTTTTTAGAACATTCCCTAGGTTTGATCATCCCGTCTATCTAATCTCGCCTTTATTTATAACTCAGAATCAACGCTGGGATGAAAAAAAGGAGGGGTGCAGAGGAGGGAAGTCTCTCCTTTGGACTTTGGCTGTTGGGGGAAAAGAAATTTTGGTGGCCTGTTTAGGAAAGGAAGCCTTTCGACTTAAAGGCTCAAAGCTGTCTTCAGCAATGGGACGAAGGAGGAGGGAGGGAGAGGGAATGGGATGAAGGAGGAGGGAGGGAGAGAGTTGGAAGGCGATGGAGGGGAGAGGGGGAATTTCCCCAGGGGTGCTGACTGGCCACAACACACAACACAGAGGGATGAAATAGCGTCTCCTGCACTGGACCCAGCACTCCTGGACCTGAGCATGAGCTCACAGCCCGAAGGTAAATTCCTAACACACAAGCCTACTGCGCACAGATCAGTCACTAATTCTTGGGGCAGCCCGGGTTGCACTTGCCTTGGGATTACCCATCACAGCAGCATTTAAGAAAGCTTTCGCTGGAGCGATTCAGGGAACAGAGATGAGAGTGGTGCCGGATCTGCTGGTGACACCGCTCACAGATTTGACCCTGTTCTTCTATTTCTGGCATTTATTTCTTTAATGCTCCAGCTCCTGGAGTCAGGTCATCACTCACAGCTTTCTCCACTTGCCCTTGGAAGCTCATTACCGTTACCAGGTCATGGAGCAAAGCCTGAACTCATGCCAGCTCAAAGGCCAGCTGATCAGGACAACCCCGGCGCACAAAACATTTTCGTTTTCCAGCCTGCACGACGCCTGTGCCTTGCTTTTTGAACGGCTGTGCAGAGCACGGAGGCGATGCTGCCTCACACGTGCCAAGGAACGTTTCTCCCAGCTGCATGCCGGGGGGGGATGGAGCTTCCTGCACTTTTCACACTGTCACCACGTGGTGATTTCCATCAAAACTGTGCCCAGTGTCACCTCCGGAGACGGTCGCAGTGAGCTGCTTGTATTTTTAATGATGGTACGTGATAGCAGGTAATCTTATCTCCATGCAAAGCTGCAACATGCATCCTCGGGATGAAATATGAATATGAGAAATGATCCCACTTCAGCCTGACAATCCTCACTGCACGCTGCGTGGTGAAAGCATCTTAAATTAAAAGCAGTATCTGTCTTCTGCAGTACACTTCTTTCTCTGGGGCTTTCTAGTTAAGCTGTCAGATACAGTTGATATTTATTTTACAAATGCTGTAAAAGAGGAGATGAGTAATATTGTAGGAACAACCGTCCCGCTGCTCTTTGGCTCAGGAGCAATACCAGAAATAAATGCAATGGCAAAGAGCGGGGCAGGCCTTCCCCAGGGCATGCAGCGGAGGTGGCTTCCCTGTCCCCATCCTGGCCTGGAAGGGGCTTCAAGAAGGAGTAGCTGGGCCGGCAGCCGCATGGCTTGGTGGACCAAGCTGTGCTGGGGCCTGGGGGACTGGCTGGCACGAGGACCTCAGAGGCTTTAACATGGGTTAGAATCATAGAATCACAGAATCATTAAGGTTGGAAAAGACCTCTAAGTTCATCAAGTCCAACCATCAACCCAACACCACCATGCCTCCAGGGACGGTGACTCCCCCACCTCTCTGGGCAGCCTGTGCCAGGGCCTGACCGCTCTGGCAGGGAAGAAATCTTTCCTAATACCCAACCTAACCCTCCCCTGGCACAGCTTGAGGCCGTTTCCCCTCGTCCCATCACCAGTGACTGGGGAGAAGAGACCGACCCCCCTCACCACAGCCCCCTCTCAGGCAGCTGCAGAGAGCGATGAGGGCTCCCCTCAGCCTCCTCTTCTCCAGGCTGGGCCCCCCCAGCTCCCTCAGCCGCCCCCCCGCACACTTGTGCTCCAGACCCTGCCCCAGCCCCGCTGCCCTTCTCTGGACACGCTCCAGCCCTTCCATGTCCTTCTTGTCCCGAGGGGCCCAAACCTGACCCCAGGATTCGCGGTGTGGCCTCACCAGAAGGGTGAGCGCACTCACCCAGGGCTGAGGGCATGCACAGCATTTATGAAGTGTGAAATGCAAAAAGCATTAACAGCAGCGATGAACACCAGTGTCGTCATCCCCCTGGATTCAGCGCAGGTAAGGTTTCCCCTCCCACCATCTCTCGGCTTTGGGACACTGTGAGAACCCCCGGGGGGACACAGATGCTCCACGTCCCAGCACCACGCTGGGCAGTGGTGACTCCCAAGCTCCCAGCGCCAGCACAGGCTCTACCTTTCCAGCAGCAGAGCATCGCTCTCCAGCTTCCCGGGCTGAGCTCATTACCAGTGCCAGTCATCCCCACTGTGCCTGAACTGCTTTTGCAGCCCCCTGAGTCCCTCAGCTGGGGATTACACGTAGTGCAGCAGGAGGTCACAGAGTCATAGAATAGAATCACAGAATGGTTTGGGCTGGAAGGGACCTTCAGAGCCCATCTAGTCCAACCCCCTGCAGTGAGCAGGGACATCCCCAACCAGATCAGGTCGCTCAGAGCCCCGTCCAACCCAACCTTGAGTGTTTCCAGGGATGGGGCATCGACCACCTCTCTGGGCAACCTGGGCCAGGGTCTCACCACCCTCACTGTGAAAAATGTCTCCCTTATATCCAGTCTAAACCCACCCTCCTTTAGTTTAAACCCTTACCCCTTGTCCTGTCACAACAGGCCTTGCTAAAGAGATCGTCCCCATCTTTCC
>VZTV01013735.1:161-11391 GCA_013400875.1 Anhinga rufa | reverse complement strand
TTTTTTTTTTAAGCATTTTAAAGTATTATTTTAAGGGAACAAAATATTCTTTACTACATTTTATGAAAAGTTAGCCCAATTTCAAAGACAATTAGGATTTACTGCTGATGAAATTATCCAAGCAGCTACTGAAACTGGCTGTCTCAGGAAAGCACTTCTTTTCTGCTGTCTCCATGAAAAAGACCACAGAATCAATGAATGCCCTGAGTTGGAAGGGACCCACAAGGATCATCAAATCCCACTCCTGTCCCTGCACAGGACAGCCCCAAATTCACACCATGGCTCTGAGGGCCTTGTCCAAGGGCTTCTTGAACATCGCCAGGCTGGGCGCCGTGACTGCCTCCCTGGAGAGCCTGTGCCAGGGCTCCACCACCCTCAGGGGGGGAAAGAACCTTCTCCCAACACCCAACCTAACCCTCCCCTGGCACATCTTCCGCATCTACTGGATCACAGAGAGCAGGCCTCCTGACTGCAAGAGGCATTGGTGGAAGACGTGGGGCAAAGGTACCTTATCTCAGAGACAGAGTAGGATGGTCTTTCTGCCAGGCAGGCATAAGCCACCCCAGCACAGCTGGAAGCGGAATGAATACAATGGACCTGCCGCTCTATTTAAATAAACTAATCATAGGTCATTTTAAATTAGGATCTGCTTACTTCTACTGCACATTAGAAAACTTTCCATAATACCCGTGGGCCAATAAAAAACAGCAAGCGCCTCACAAACCAAGGTCTATGATTCCATCTTGATTCGTATGCACTTTCACACCTATACCCACAGATTTCCTTTTGCTTAAAATATTTCTCCTCCTGGGGTATTACATGAACATAAACACTCTTCATTTTGGAGGCAAGAAATTAGTTTTAAATTATTTATCAAAATAGCTTAAGGTTCCAGTAATCAAGAAATGTGCAACTTTATCACTGGAGGTTTTTAAGAACAGACTATGTTTCTACCGGTTGAGAATGATGTGGTTGTGCCTTGTAGTGTGGGATAGATTAATCAATACTTTGAGATGTCTTCCAACCATATTTTTTTTAAATAATCTTAACTCCAAAAAAACCCCAAAAACTGAAAACCAACCCACCAGAATGATTCTCAGTATCAGGATGCACTTGAGAAAGAAGAGAAATACCCAAACATTCACAGTCAAATTTTCTATTTACCAGCTTTTCACAGCATCCTTTACAGACAATCAAGCTGTAATGGTGCAGTGGCAAGTGAGGGCCTGAAGCTAATTTAAATGTCAAAACACAGTGCTGCAAGAAAAGTAAGATTAACACGTGAACTGTTTTCACACATTTAAAACGGAGTGGCTTACTACTTCTTTAGTGGTTGCAGCACCTACAACCAACACAGTCCCTCTTAACTCAAAGGCACAGGGACATTTTACACATTTAAAAGCCAATAGCATGTTGTCATGGAAATAAAAGTTCGCTTTCTATTCAAATTCCTAAGACAATGTTTAAAAAACAAAAAAAGGTCAAAACTCACTATAACAAACCTAGTTTTGAAGGACAAGCCCTGGCCCATATCAAACCTAAAAGCAAAAGTATATTTTTTCAATGTTTGGCACAATTGTCTTAATGCAATCGCTGTGTTTCCCCTGCTTTTCTCAGTTGTCACTGCACTGAGTATGAACGTGATGTATTTTTATCTCCCACCCAATCTTTTTTTGTTGTTTTTTATTCTAGTGGAACAAGGATCGCTGTGAAGCAACCTCCAAAGCGTTCTGAATTCATACACAATGCGAACTGGGTGTATTGTCACCATCATCATTCATGTGATTCACCTATTACACTGAATATGCTGATAGAACATTTGTCCAACTCCAGCTGGGGATTTGGGATAGTTTAAATTTGCCTGAATGTGACAGACTCAGAAGAGTCAAAAGGAAAATAAAATTGTTTATGAATTCGGTAACCCACAAAACGCATTCAAGAAGTTACTTTGGAAGTCTGATCCCAATCCAAAGGAATGTACTCTGCTCCTGCCAAACCTGTAAGGTTTGCTGCCATTTCACATTGGTTTACTGTGACTGCCTAGTTGAGGACCACATTTAGAAAATGCAAGGAGCAGAATATCTGTTACAACCACTGCCCACAAATAACACAAATTTCCAGCCTCTCATGGATATATAATCTACTGATTCAAATAAAAATCCTGGAACACTGCTCTCCTAATACCATTTGCCCGAAAAGCGTTTATCGAAAAGGTTTCCTAACAGTATTTTACATGGAACGCTTTTTCCTCTTAAAAAGCTGCAACTGCTTTCAGCAGTTCATCTGTTGCAACAGCTGGCATTCTATATATCGCTAATGCACAGATTTATCATTTCCTGTTGGATTATTTCCCAAGTCTCTAATTCAGCCTGTATGGATGGGCTGTGTAGCCCATACGGATCCTCAGGAACATTAACAGGACCCTCCTTGGAACAAAGAGCTTAGCTACACATTTAGCTGCCAGGGCTCCTACAGCTTCTTCTTTTTGCAGTCTTCTCAATGGCTAACTGTCCCTCCAACATAAAGGTCTAACTTCACAGATATAAAATTGAGGATCTTCCATTTTCTGTATGAACCATGTATCTTATGGAAATGCTGCGAACCACCACATATTTGGTTAATATCATATAATGAAATCGGGAAATTCTGATTTAGGTACATTTCATGTACCTTTATTTCACATTCCTATTTCACAGAAAAACTGCCAGCTTTAATACATGCTTGTAACTAAAGAATTTACTTTCCTAAATAAGCTTGCACACAAATTGCCCTGTTATTACCAGATCTCTTCTTGTCACGGATTTTACATCCTCTCTATGGTATAGACTGGCCAGCAGAAAAAAGACATAAAACGCAGGTATGAATGAAAACAAAGCTAGGATATCTAAGCTTAATTTTACAAGCTTATAACCATACTTTCAAACCAACCTTCTGCATTCGTTACTTTTGTTAGACTTGTGAAAACCCTCAACATTTCCATCAAAAAGCTCTTACTCTGAGCATTCTTGAAACACTTGAAAAGTTAATGTCTCAAGACATTGCCACCTTTTGCTTAAAAATCCTTCCAGTGGCACCTTCCAGCTGCGTGCTTTCAGAGAGGAGGTACAGGACTCCCTAAAGCACGATGGTTTCTATGAACCCCATGAAACACACCTTGTATTGTACTTCCTCTAAGGGTCTACTGCACCAGCGTATATAGCACTAAACATAGAACTCAACCGTATCTCTTTCACGTGAGTGCAGATCATGATGTGTTTAACAAAAATGGTCTGTGGAGTTGATCCTACAGAGATTAAACTCAAGCAGCCACAACCGTTACTCCATTTGCCATCCCATCCTTCTCGCAGAGGTCACCATCCTCGTTGACAGATCAGTGAACTGCATGTGAAGTATTTCCTAAGCCATCACAGTTTAAAAAAATCATCAAGTTGAAGCAAGCTGAAGCCAGCATTGATTTAGGTCACTATGTCAGACTAAGTGGTGGTTCAGGAAGAGCTTTATAAATTTTTCAGACATCTCCACATCTGTGGAAGAAAGGTGAGGAAGGAGGGAAGAGGGGTGAGGGTATTAAAAAAAGGGGGGGGGGGGCGGAAATCTGGTATGGAGGCAAACTGCACATGCAGTTGTAATGCTCCTTAATTTGTCTTACCGATGTGAGCAAAAGAAGTCTCAGAGCTGAACATATCTGACAAAATGAAGCTCTGTCAGTCAGTCCAAGGATTCACTCCCACGGTGACAGCATTTGTGCATTTCTTGCTCTCAAATATTTTCCTTTTTTCATGTATTTCTGCTTAGCAGCACTATGTAAGTGAGTATTTGTGTGAGCACCTACTTTAATCAGTCTACTACCTGACAGAATAAAAGCAAATTACAGTTCTAAAAGGAATCACTGAAAATGATTTCCTGGAAGTGAGTCAAGTTTTCCTCTCATCGACATTCAGCACCAGTGCCATAGCAAGCAGAAGGAGAAAGAAAGCAAACACAAAACATAACAAGCAGAAGGCAGAGAGGAGGAAACATGTTGTTTCTTAACTTAAGAGGAGAAAGTCAGGGCTTGAAATTTTGTTTAGGAAAGTGTCCTTGCAGTGACCTCCATTTGCATGGGACAGACAAAAGGAGATTTTATTTCATTTTGCATTATTCTGTACCTGTGCAGGAAGTTAAGGGATACGTTTCCATAAAGAATGAAGCCAAAGATGTGCATACAAATATCCCGGTCTTTAGCAGATACAGGGTTTTTTCCCCTTCATCTTGCAACATACCCAAGCAAAAAAGCCAGTGAATACAGCACAGAGCTGCCATTGATGCTATATGCCATTAATTCTGTGAAATCTGTACTTCACAAAAACTGTTCACTTCTTCATTAAAGTTTATTTATTGGTATTTATTGGGACAGGGCGAGGACAGAGAAGCAAAATGAGGGTTTTCAGGACACTGACAGATAATGTCTGATGGTCAGGTCCATTATTCCTTGATTATCAGCATAAACACTATCTTCACCAGTGTCGTTAATTAAGTTTATTACTTTAAAGTTTCTTCCTCTACCTCCACTTTCTTTTCATTGATCCAGCTTGGGAAGAAGCAGCAAAAGCATTTTAAAAAACTATCACGTTTATTTTTATCAGGTACCTCCTCTCCTATGACCTGTTGCAAAGAAATAATTGGCTTCATTACTGCAGCTCTTTGCCTGTCTAATAAGGGAGTAACAATATCACATCTTTGACTGAAAGAAGTTTACGATCAGGGTAAGTTTGAAAGTGCCTAAGTCTAATTCAGTGTTAGTTAGATTTAGTTTTCTAAAGTCTTGCAGATACTTCTAACATTTTCCCCAAAGTATATGGCATCAGACAGACCAAACCAAAGGCATTTATTCAGAATTTTTAAGTTAATAGACCTACAAATTAAATTTTAGAAAGGACTCCCACTCCTTGAGATTCAACAGACCACACAATACATTAGGCATTTTTGAGCAGCGGCCCAGGCTGCCCAGAGAGGCTGTGGAGTCTCCTTCCCTGGAGCCATTCGCACCCTGCCTGGACGTGGTCCTGTGCCCCCTGCTCTGGGGGTGCTGCTCACGCAGGGGGCTGGATGAGGGCATCTCCAGAGGGTCCCTTGCAACCCCTGCCATTCTGTGATTTGTTGCCCGGTTACCAATGAATTATTGTAAAGTTTATGAATCCTTGTTTCATAAATTTCGGGTGTTTTTAGCAAAATATGAGACTCATGTCGTGGATCCTCAAATCAATTTAACAATAAAACGTACATTTACAAAACAGACCTTCATCTGTTAAAAAATTTGCAACAAGAAAAAATTCTGCGCTCTCAAGTTACGTGCACATGAACTTCCTAGAGAACAAACAGAACAAGAAATCTGCAAATGTGTAAATAAAGGCAGGATTTGGTTTCTGTGATCTATCTGTACTACATAATTTTTTTCAGGAATTCATTTGTCTTTGCAAATACGCACGTGGACGGTGCAATAAATGAGATATATGTAAAGATTTCATACCAAGATACTCAACACCAAGCCTTTCACATGACTCCAGGCAGGCTTTTTTCGTGTTTTCATAGCCATAATCACTATGCCACAGTTTAGTAGTTATCCAGAGGTCCTCCCGCTTCACACCGCTCTCTTTGATGGCTTTCTGGAGGAGGGATTCACAGCCGTATCTTTTTGCTGTGTCAATATGACGAATGCCACATTTTTGTAATGCATGGACCACAGCTTCATGGGAATAGCCGCCTTGATGGGAAGTACCTAAACAAACAAAACCAGCAATGAATTGTCATCAGTGAATTATGAGGGACATGTTTTATCATTCTTTTCCATTTTTGCTTTCCTTTTTTTTGTATATTGTCACAGACCCTTCTCATTCACTTTTCATTTCCTAATAGCAAAGAAATGGGACCTGACAGATCTCTAGGCTGGGAAAACACATAAGTGCTAGAATGTTGACGCTGATGAGAAATAACTCCCAATGAAATCAAATATCAACAGCATTTAACTGTAAAGAAGTGATTTCAGAAGTCAGGCTGAAGGCCACCAAAGGGAAAACACGTACTTTATGGAAAATTAGTATATGGCGCTTAATTTTCAGATAGGAGCACAATATTTACAGATGACAATATTAACAGGAAGAAATAAAATGCAACTTAACAAGCAATTTACTTTGCAGAAAGCATATCCTGAAACCATTACTCTGTTTAAATCCTGGTAGCTTCAAGTTGTTATTGCATTGTACAACCCCAGACCGGGCCATACCGCAGGTGCAACCCACATAATGTCAAGCTCAGCAGTAACCAAAACAATGGAATCCTACCCAAGACTTACAGAATGGGCATACAGGGAGTTTCAGTAACAAAGTACTGGACTCTCATTGTGCGGGCCTTCACTGGATGTGTATTTTGCATGTCAAGGGGACGGAAGGAGGAGGAGACTCAGCAGGAAAAGCAACCAGCATGAGGAGTGTCAGATAAAGAACTGGTTGAGAGCAAGGAGGATGATGTTTCTACTTACCCTTTCCTGTTACTTGTTTTTCCTGCCGCGAGCCCCTCACCCATTCACCCTCACTCACACACTTCCCACAAACAGTATTTTCTACGGTTTGGTGGAGGAAATGCTCAGTCAGCTCCAGACAGCTACCAAAGCCACCCTCTAAGATGATGATTAGTACTTCAAGGCCCTAGTGCTGTAAACAACAGTCACATGCAAATGGCAACGCCACTAACTTCAGAAGGGCCCTGGGCAGTCATGACAGTCAACAGCAACAGGGTCTTCAGCCACTGCTGAACCTAAGTAAATAAAGCACTCCAGGTCAAAGAATAATGTATAAAGGGAAATTTGAATCCGCTGTTAACTTTCTCTTTCCCTCCAAACACAGTATTTATTTCTATATCAAACACTATCTGCATGTTATAACATTAACAAACGCATACGGCCACCCAGACTGCTGGAAAAAGGGAACGGATGAAAACACACCCGGTCACCTCAGACTCATCCTTAGAGCCTCCCGCACCTGAACGGGAGAGAGAACGCCCGTGGGAGTCCGCGTGACCTTCTCACACACGTCGTAACATCGCATGCAAGAAGGAGAACGTACAAAAGTCCTACGTGCACGTAAGGCAAGCCGGGTTCTCCTCAATGCCTATCATTTTTGTTCATTCCCAGTCTTAGGAGGAAAGCCAATGACACCTCTGTAATCTTGCTCAACACTTCAAGTCATTTAAAATAAGATATAATATAGTCTGATATCACACATGTACTGCTGAGGATCATGACATTCTGCTGATCACAACAGGACAATCCCCACTTCATGTTCATGACCCACAAAATGTGGAGTGTTTTATTCTTGCATCTTCATGGAATTTAGAGTGACGGAATTATAATGCTATATTCCTACAATTTTAACACGTGTATCGTAAGTATTTTACCTTCCAAATGTAAACAGAGTTTTAATGTTTTAACAGCCAAAACTTTAAAGCTTTTTTCCTTGATAGCTACTAATTATGATTAATAACTGGCTTAATTTCTGAGTCATCTAGAAATAATGTCCCTGTAGCTTGTTTTACATCAAAGTAAGTCAAGCTAGGTCAACTTACATTTTCAAATCAGCTATTCTGAAATTTTCATGAGTGTTTAAGAATTTTAGATGAATGCAACGCTACTATATTGCAACTATGGGCAAGGAACATATATGCAATTATTACATTGTTCAGATCCTAAAGGAATTTTAGTAAAGAATTATATAACTAGTATAGAAAAACTACTATACTTTTTCATAACAATCCCTTCACTTTTAATAAGCTGCTCTTGGTGCCAAATAAATGAGGTTGTAACTATTGTGTCTGTTTCTGGCTGAATGGACACTTCTGAGCACAGAATGAATGGAGTTCATTTAGAGGTCTTGCAAATGGACTCGGACTCTTTTCATGCATAATGGATTTCAGTAAGAACATTTAGGACAAACAACTTTTTTTCGTAATTTAACCCTTTTAAGTTAAGGGGAGAGAGTGGGAAAGAAGGAAAATTCAGAATAATTTTGTTATTGGTCCCCATTCAGTGATGGCATGCACACTTGTTTCACAAGAAATTAAGAGACTGAGATCAGTCTGGAGGGAATTATCTCAATTTCAATGCCTAAAAATGAACTGCCACAGTCCTGATGCACTAAATAATAATAATAAAAAAGGTTAATTATTTAGTATTACCACTTTGCAAGCCAACTTAATCATGACCAACAGGTTTCTAAGTTAATTATGCTACTAACATGACAGCTCATGTGATTAAATATGTTACAATTCATAGATGCAGAAGGGTGACAAAAGAGGGTGGAATGACTTAAATTTCTATATTTTTTTTAGCATTTTAATGTACACTGTACATGTATATTTAAAGACAAAATCCAATCTCACATTTAAGACTAAAATGAACTAGGACCCATTCCATCCTGTTACTGATTCTAAAAACATTGAATTAATATACTTTTATTCTAGAATTCTCTGATAAAAAATAGGAATTCCTTTTAATAAATGAAGTCAAATACAAATAAGCCTGGAAAAACTCCCTATTTTTTAGCTAGTATTTTAACTTGTTTTCCTAGGGCAACAGCACTGTTCTCTCACTGACTGAACTAACCCAAATTTGACAGAGCTGAAGATGTCTGAGATAATGACATTCCTACAGACTTTGTGAAAATTGGTGGTTGGGAGGGACAAGGATACTGCAGTGGAAATATGGATAGGTTGAAGGGCACAAACCCATTGAAAACTAGGCTTAATTAGTTACGATGTTCTTTTTGTCATGATTACTCATCACTTTCTTGATATCCTGAAGAACACGGCTATCAAAACTGGATGAGAAACGTGCTCTGGCAATCCATATAAAGCTTCAGAGATTATTAGGGAGGCAGAATCCTGTTCACAATGAGGTTGCTATGGGGGGGAGGTGGGGAACCCAACCAAAAAAACCCCAAACCAAACAAAGCCCTAACCAGCAACTCACCCCCAAAAGACAAAATCAACTACACCCCTCCTAGTCCCCCCCTCCAAAAATCCCACAACAAAATGTAAAACAACTAACACACCAAAATGCACCAGTTTTATGCACCATCTCAGCTGATTCTCAGCCTCATTAAACTTTCTGTTCTCCTTCACGGAAGCTGTAGAACTACAGATAGAGATCCAAAGCACCAACAGCCTTTCAAAAGAGAATCTGGACCTACTTTCTCTCCCACTTTGTGGAGGAGCGCATCTTCATGTTCGTTGTGAAATGTGAAAGCATTATTTATCTGAATACACGAAAACATTCTGTGATATGAATAACTTTGGAATCACTTCTATTAGAAGAGTTCCTGTCAGTGAAACCGCAGCCAGGATATTTAGAGATCATATCACAGATTAATTATCTTCTGACATCAGTACTCAGTACGAAATTAAAACAGTTGACAAACAAAACATTTACCAAAAATGCCCATTCCTTTTCTGATTTTTTTTATCTCCAAGAAATCACTTGAGAAAACAACTCTCAAAAGCAAAATCGCAAACATCCTTTTATCAGTGTTTACGTACTCGTTTGTGTATATATGGTATTGTACACAGCAATAGGCTTGAAATACCTTGTTCTATTAGTTTTATTTCTATTATTTCAACATTACAGCCACATAATGTATCTTGGGAATATATTAATGTTTTTGGTGTCAATACTGTTTGATTTAACTAATTACTTTATGAACAAATTTGATAAAACATAAAATGTTGCCTACACATACAGCAAATTAACACATATCACCTTTCAAGGTTTATTGTTAATCCATGCACTAAACCACATGCCTCTTCTATGGAATGGCTCAAGGACAGGCAACCCTTACTTACTGTCTTACCTCCTCCTTCACCATTCACATGATCCTCTGACAAGCTGATTCAGATTGTTAAATGGCCAAAAAGGGCAGTTTAACAATTATTCATGAACTTGAATAACTCCCCAGAGGGGAAAAAACCACTAAATTTTGGGCAAGGGATGGGGCAAGAAAAGCTCCCCCTTGAGCCGCAACAGTTAAATAGATATATTCAGTGTTTTTATTAAAATTGAAAAAAAAATTATCACAGTTGTGTTCAAGCCAACCGCCAAATGATCAGAAAGACCTTCTCCATCAGCTTGTTTCCTGGAGCCTTTCTTTCCACTATGCTCCCCAACACCATCCCTTGAGCTGCTCTCAGACGACCAGATAACGCCACACTAACTTTTGACAACCACAGCACTAGAACCCAAGTGCTCTTACTGCTGCTGTATTTTGGCAGAGTTTTTACTTAACAGGTTCAGTTACTCTGAAAATCCTACTTAGCATCACATGACAGAGTATTCATACCACCCTCTCTTCTTTTGCAGAGCGTAGGGCTTTCCTCTGCAGGAGGTGAAATCAAAGTCAAGCTTCTTGTGAAGCTATTATACTCTACGATTTTCATCGGGCGACTGCAGAGTACTTCCAGTTATGGGATCCAAATTTAGTCACAGCCACTTTTACAAAATAACTTGCACGTTCTGCTCAGAGTCTGAGTGGCATCTAATGTATAAATAATGGAGCAGCTGCCCTTGCAGGAATGAAACCTATAAGGACGATGGGTTTCTAGAAGAACTGGTAGAACAACGTCAACGACAACCAAAAGTCACTGAGCAGGGTTGTACTATATAACCAGTGCTTTGGTCAGAACTAAAGCAACACACAGGTTTATCTAAAACTCAGTCATTTAAGGCCATCAAAGCTGTACAAAAGTTGCAGGAGCAATTGCGTTTTGTGAGGCTACAACACAAAAACGCCAGTGCGGTGCTGTAACTCCAATCAACAGGTGCTGACAGAGGTGGTTGTGTACAAACATGGTGCAACGTGAGCTAGAGTACTTGAAGTATGGGCAGGAATTTGTGTCTGCAAACCTCAAAGGACGATGAGGACGACCCTACCAGCACCGCAGTAAGGCGGGTACTTCCATACTTAACAACATACTGGTAAAAGAAGATTCACCAGAGAATTCCAGAGGTCTTTGTTGCATTTGCACACATTTTATAGCATTAGAGCTGTACTGTATGGATGTGGTATTTTCACGTTCCTAAATAATATCACTATGCTAATGAAATATTGTCAACAGACCTGGCCTATGTAAAGTCTAGTTATTACACCACAAGGTTTCTCTTGCCTCCGTAAAAGCTATCTGGATTACGGATATTACTGAGTTTTAG
>VZTV01013730.1:0-11712 GCA_013400875.1 Anhinga rufa | reverse complement strand
CATTACTGCTGAACATGTAAATGACATTTAATAAACTATGTTCTGTCCCAGGCAACAGCAGAGTCCATATGGAAGTAACTGTATTTTCTGCTGTATAGATCATCCAGGTCTATAAAGAACTTGGTCCAGTGTCAGTTCTTCTAATGAGTTGAAACTGTAATTGATTAAATCTACTGACTTAGTACCTTTCCCAAGAAATCTATGCATGTAAAATGTTAAAGGAAACAGGAAAAAAACACACCTCTCATTGTAAATGAATGAACAAAAAGGCACTCTCCTACTACGTTTTGACCAAGGAATCACGAAAGAGATTATATTCCCCAACTGAAATCCTTATCACAAAAGCTCAGTGCAAATATCTTCTTGTTTATTCTGTGTTTCCCCAGGGAAAATGATGGACGATAAACAATGATGTGACCCAAATGACAAGGAAGGTCATCTAACAGATTTACCTTGTTTTGCTTCTCCCCACCCCACCCATTTTTGGGCTGCAAGAAGAACACCAAGAAATGAAATAATTTGTGACCAAGATTAAAATGAATGCATTAAACACAAAACACAATATTTTTTTTGTTTCAAGTAATTTTTGCTTTCAGAATTAGCTATTTGTTAACGAATACAGAGCAGAAAATGTTGCAACTACAAAAGCATCTGAAGACTAAGAATTTGTTCATGTTTAGAGCTGTATATATAGGCAGATAGATAAAATATCTTTTATGAAAACAGTACAAGTGGAAGGCCTGAATTCCACATATTGCAGGCCTTAATCACACACATGGACCTCTCCTACAACCCTGTTGATAATCTTCATCAGCAACAGTTTTAGCTATTCATAACTCCGTAGAGCCAGCGATCTGAGTCACTGCTCCATCTGCACCATCCTTGTGGAAATGTCAGTGGCAGATGCTGCTAGTTAAACAGGATTTAAGTTAAAAGAGTCAGAACAAGATGTCAAAATACTCAACAGGGATTTCAGCTGGCTCCTACTCTCCTTGGAGTACTATATTTTGGAGTTACCCCAGAATACAGTTTTACTTATGTCACCTGTGAGGAAACACAAAGCTCCTATCAATCCTGGTAAGATAAAAGGTTAACACTTAGAGACACTTGCATACTTGCTGTTCTATACCCTGCGTTAGGGCTTCAGTCATTGCAAATCAAACATGAAACACAGCTGGTGGGAACGATATAACCTCCTCAAACACTTGAAAAGGGACTCCTGGAGAAAAGAGGGGCTGGTTTTGGACAGAATCGCCACCGAGCAGTAGTGCTGTCTTGTGAGCAAACCTAGGGGAGAATATAGCCTCTGGGCCTATGCACTGGATAGCACTGGGGACACAATCTGTCGCAGTCCAGCAGCCTCCACTAAACAACCCCTCTGAGCTTCCTCTAAGAGTGTTGGGATGCAGTAACAGTTTCTGCTGTTGCTGCAGGAAAGAGGACTTTGTTTCATGTTGGTTTTGCAGGTTTGAGTCAAGCTAAGCTAGCCATAAATTTGACCTTAAATCATTAAATAATTTAAATAAAAGTTTAAGGAAAGGGCAAGAATAAGAAATGCTGAAACAGTTATTTTTTTGCATTTTCCAGAATAAAATCTGTTTACTTTGTAGGAGTTTCTGTTTGTGGTAGGATATAGGCACCCTTCATAGGAAAAGAGCTGATGGTCGTTATGCCTTTTCCTATGAATCCCATAGGAAAGAACACTCTCCTGGGAGAAAGAAAAAAAAACCTATTCAAATATGCAAACTGGACAAGTACCCTAGTACTGGGTTATAGGATTTAAGAGGAAAAGGAAGGATATGGCCACCTGTCTCATTGATTTTGCTTCAGTCTTCTTATGAGTCTAACGTTAAGACAGAGATCTTGGAAAGCTACCTCCATATATTTAATTTTATTTTTTTTTTAGATTCCCTTCTCCCATAGTATTTTAAACAGCTTATTTGTATGTTCCAGCATTAAATACTCTTGGGAATCATATTGCAATATAAACATGCACAGGAGGCTTCAAGTTACACTCCACATCCTCCTAGTTAGGACCTTATTAATCCAGAGGCTGGAAACAGTCAGATCCTCTCTCATCACATGAGGTGCAACGGGCATTACCACCTTCCAGGAGAGGATCCTAGCCACCACCTCTGTGGTGTTTTTCCCTGTCATTCTCTGCTGAGGCTGCTCTAGTTTGTCAAAATGAGATCTCAATACGCAGGGGAACAGCAGGTAGAATCCGGAACACCTACTCTTGCAGGCATGAGTATTAGTACTTCTTCAGGTATGCATCACTGAACAAACAAAGTTTTAGAACATCCCAGGAATACAGAGCTAGGCTAGTTTAATATTTACTGGATCTGCAGAAAAGTGCTCATGCTTGTAATATGATCTTATAGAAACAGATTTTACTTGTAAAGAATCCCTAAGTTTTATAAAGTCCCCATATTATTTATTTAATAGCCATTATTGATAGACCAGGCAGGAAGCACAGGCAGTATTTAATTAATCCTGGTAGGATTTGACAAAGGTATCAGAGCTTATAACGTTACACTTTCTTATGAAGTGCTCAGTTCATAGGAAATATATGTAAAATCATTCCAATAAGGTTATAATTACTGTCCCTTTGCTTCTAGTTGTAAAGAAAAATACTAGCCTGGAGAAGGCTGAATATTTTAAAATAATGTTTACAAGGTTTCCCTTCCCTTCCAAGGGGAAGAAGTGAGAAAATCACACCTGTGCACATTCATATTATCATCACTGATTCTTTAATTTGTTTATCCAAATGGAACAGTTTGGGAAGGAAAGATTAAGGGTTTCCCTCAGACCTTTGTATAGCTCAATGGGCGGGATGATTTGTTACAAGGCAGGACTTTAAGTGCCAACAAGTTCAGAAAAGCCTAAAATCTTCAAGTCTGTTCACGAGCATAAGTACCCATAAGACAGGGCCATTGTGCAAACACAGAGCTTCTCTTGCAATGGTCTCCTATGCACTCTCTGTTCGGCGTGCTCTGAGCACACACACTACACCACAATCCCTCAGCTGAAACACATGTTCTTTTTGATCTTAATGTGATTGAGGCATGAGGTGATGATGCAAGACTGAGATGCTTGGCAGCATGAAGCAGAATATAGGAAACAGAAGTGTCTGTGAGCTTTACAGGACTCCAGGTTTAAGAGCAACTCAGCTGTCATTCTGAGGAGTTTTGGGATTTACTCTCCTGAAATGAAAGTTAGGCAAGACTCGCTCACAAAAGTCTTTTTTTTTGGATCTAGCCACAACTGCTCAAAGCTGGATTTTCACCTCAAAGAGGGACTGGAGGCAGAGGTTGTGGAGGTGAGGACAAAAATAAATACTTATCTGATTTAGCTGATCTTACAGGGAAAAGACAGTGCTTGATATAGCCTTATAGAGATTCAGGGAGTGGATATTTTTAAAGCCAGTACAAATACCTGCATTGCCTTGACTACGGTCTAGAGATTTCTGATTCGGCAATTGAAGTCCGGTCAGCTGTTAATTCAAAGTTGATTCAAACAGCCAGAGCCCTGAGTGTTTACTGAAAGGGGCCTAAAACAGTTGGAGCAGGACTAGGATTCTTCTTAGAGCTTTGCACCACCCATGCGACACACACACTACACATAACAACCATATCACACAAGCTTAGATTCATTTCAGAAAAGATCAGAAGAAGCCATGTTTCTACGTGTCTCAAATTATAGAAATGTCACTTTCCCACTGGAGCCTTATGCTTAAACATGAACAGAGACAAAATAAAGTGAAAAAAAAGAGGAAAAAGCTAGAAGAAAAACACCAGTTGGTTTAGATTTTAATATTTTTTGTTTACAGTTGTGGATGGCTTTTCAAATACCATTTATAATATCGGCTATTTACAGTGCTTTCTGAGTGAATTAAAATTTTGTTTTAATTGTGCTTGCTTTGCAAACTGACAATTGTAGTTGACATTTGCAAATTTATGGCTACTTGTATGGTGACTTACATATAAAATAGCCCTGTGCTTTATGTGACATTTTCACAGAATTTTGCTATAGCCTTGATTGTTTAAGGGGGCTTTTGTGCCTGAAAGCTTGTCAGGTTTTTCCCAAGCATACCAGTCAGTTTAATGAAAGATCACTGAATTTTTTTTTAGAAAAGCTGAGGTTAGAGAGACCCCTGAAGATCATCTAGTCCAACCTAGTGCACAAAGCAGGGTCAGCTAGAGCAGGTTGCTCAGGGCTGTGTGCAGTCGGGTTTTGAATATTTCCAGGAATGGAGGCTCCATAATTTCTTTGGGAAACTTGTTCCAGTGTTTTACCACCCTCACAGTAAAAAAGTTTTTTTCTTATATTTAGTAGAAATTTCCTGTTTTTCAGTTTGTGCCCATTGATTCTTGTCTTGTAACTGGACACCACTGAGAAGAGTCTGTCTCTGTCTTTGTTAGTCCCTCCATTAGGTGTTTATATATATTGATAAGATCCTCCTGAACTTCTCTGGGCTGAAAAGTTCAAGCTTTATCAACCTCTCCTTGTATGTCAGATGCTCCAGAACCTTCATCTTCTTTAGGGTCCTTGGCCGGCCTCACTGCAGGTGTGTTTCACCAGGGCTGAGCAGAGGGGAAGGATCACCTCCCTTGCACTGCCAGCAATACTCCGCCTAATGCAGCCCAGGAGGCTGCTGGGTTTCTTCTACCATGAGTGCAACACGGACAACTTGGTGTCTACCTGGACCCCTGTAGGCACAACTGTAGGTGCTTCGGAGAGGGACCTGAGCGTGCTGATTTTACAGATGTTTCAAGCTTCTCCGTCATGCTGTGTGCTCTCTGCACTTCTTAATGTGCATGTGCTTGAAATGGGCCCCCTTCAGCCCCATTTTGCTGATTACAGCGTTTCTCTTGTCCACATCAGTTTTCACCCTTTGCTTTCGAACCCATTCCATCACTTCCTGACCTGACTGTTCATCATCTCCCTCCCTTGATGTTCCTAGCTTAACACACTTACCGGCGTGGCAAGATTGCTGGCAGAGATGTTGCCCTGCTTAGTAAGGTGGCTCCCGCCTTAGCTTTCCTCTGCTCTAACTGCAACGCTGCAACTACAATTCAAAGAACAGTTTTTTAAAAGACAAACCCTGAATGATGCTGAAGCATAAACCGATCTGAGGCACTAGAGGATGGGGTCGTAATAGTTATGGAAATTCAGTAGGAGGGATTTTTAATGAATCTATAAATTCAAGGAGTAATACTCTGCCTGAAGAACGGCAAACATAATGAGCTACACAAAAAGGGAAAATAAAGGTGATCCCTGCAATTACAGGACTCTAAATTTGACTTAAATGCTTTGTAAAGTATTATAACAGTTCTTGAAAGAAAGAATAATTAAGGACACAGAGACAAAGGAAAGTGAGTAAATTACCCACATGGTTTTATCAAAGGTCTCAGCCTAATCTAATACATGTATTTTTTAAAGCACTGATATCTTAGATAAGGTGATGCAGTGGATTTAGTACATGGAGATTTAAAAAAAGAATAAAAATCAACCCCAAACACTAGATATGGTTTCCCACAGGAAATTACTGCTCAAGGAGGAGATGATGGACATTAATATAAGAATTGTAAGTCAGTAAAAGGCTGGCTAAAGAAAAGACTGTGATAGCTTATATTAAAAGGGGTGAATCAGACTGGAAAAGGACTGCTACCTGTATTCTTCAGTCTTCAGTTTGAGACTGGTTCCAGTTAATTTGCCAATGACCTAGAGATAAGGAGTAGGTAGCTGTTCATCATAAGTTTTGGCTAGCAAAATTGGAAGGCAGTGCTAATATTAGGGAGGACTGAATCATCATTTAGAGAAAATTGGTGAAGCCTGTTGAAAAGTCTAGGTGTCGAATGACATTTAAGAACGTAGGTAGAAAAGTATAAACAGGGAAGACACTACTTGAAGGCAGAAGATAAACTACCTGCAGGTCGATGTCCTGCCCTGTTCTTGTCCTGTCCCCATCCCCATGGACATGCCTGATGCCCACGACTGGTGGGCACAGCTTGCCCCTGGCTGCCCTCCTCCTGACTGGAGTGTGGTGGGACAGGCCCTGTCCGTAAGGCCCTGCTCTGTCCCCTGTCACAGCCTCCAGGAAGCCATCAGTCTTCATGGCACCCTGGCGCTGACTTGTATTGCACATAATTCTGGTCCATTACAATCATTACATCAGTTTTGTCAGTAAACTGTATATTTACATCTTTTTGCAAGTTTTAATAGTTCCTGAGCATGCAAAATGACAACATATGTTGTATCCTTGGTTCCTTGGAGCTGATTTCAAAACCAAATATGTCTGCGATAACAATTAAAGAGGTATTTTTTGGTATACATTCAGGTTTTAGTTGTCTCCCCTTTCCACCCCTTTTCTGCAATGGTAAGGGCTAAAGCTGCATTTGAAAATTAATCTTGAGCTGATCGATATCTAGAGTCCAACACTTGTGGTTCTAAGAAAAAGAAGAGTGCAATATCACAATACTCGAGATAAGAATCATAAGAATCATTAACATAACATTTTTCACTTGTTTAATCTGAGACATAATCCTCAAGGCCAATGGCTCAGTCTCTTCTAGTACACAACCGGAATGTACGCATATACCAGGGAATAGCACTTGTTCTACAGGTGGTAATATCAGGGTCTTACTTGAAATTTATAAATTTGGATATGCAGTCAGGCTCAGCCTCTGAAGAAAAGTGAGATTAGATTTTATATGACTATACAAGTATACCATGTGAGACAAGCTGACAATTTACACATCTGAAGGCATCAGAGGGAAAATTTGCACAGCTTCCATTTTTCATTCTAGGCAAAAATGAGAAAGGTCAGGTATAGAAGATCCAAATCACACTCAGATTTCAACCAGCTTTCATGAGCATCTCAACCGATTTTTGTACTTAAGATATTTCAATAATCTTAGAGATGTTTACCCTACATTTTGAGCTGTATCTTGCTTTTTTCTTGGTTCAAAACTCATTCCTATTTCCACTAGGCATCAGAATGTGTGTTGATAATAAAGCCTGTTTGTTAAAACCACAAGTAAAGGTGTGCATCAGTGAAAATTATGTAAATGTCTTACAGTTTGAATACTCATCCTCTAAAACCTGATTTGCATATGCCAAACTCATTTCAGTTCTGAAGAATCATTGGATTTTAGTCAAACTTCACTCCTCAGTCCTCAGCTGGATTTGAACCATGAAACTAATCTGCAAAGCTTTGTATCTTGCATTAAACCCCAGGACATATCCAGTCCAAGGCATTCTCTCCTGTCAAAACATGGAATTTTTTAATGGGATCAGGAAATGGCATGATAATCTTTATTCGCAAACCAAATTTGGCATTCAAATGTCTAGCAGAGGCTATATAACACAACTCCATGCTGCACTGGTTTAACCTTTGTGTTACTCAGTGTGCAGGTATTATTTTTTTCTTCTTCATTTACACCTCTCTCTCAAGTCAGAGATGCTGAAGAGCTAGGGAGGGTACATAAATCAACTTAGAGAGCCCTGAAAAGGTCAGCTTTGCATGCTTGCCCATTATCTTCTGGAAAATATACAAGGGATTTAAATTGTGCCACCTAATTCTAATGAAGATTGCAATGCAAAGAGGAAATGAACAATATGAATTTATTCTCATGACAAGGATAATAATGAGAGCAGAAAATAGTACAAATACACTGTAGAGTCATTATAATTTTAAATCTCCACTCTCATGGTCTGCATAAGGTGTATTAGTGGTGGGAATAGTATTTTATATCATCAAGTCCATTTAATTTCCTTTAGAATATAAATCCACAGTTCAGGATTTAATTCAAATTCTGAAGGAATTCTTGACTCCTGATTATAATTTCAATTACCTGCATTTCCTAACTGTTGATTTGTACTTATTGCTATCAAGTTCTTTGCTTTTCTATCCATTACATATAATTGCTACTTTCACTTTTCTCTTTACCATTAATCACTCTGTAATCACTGTGATTGTGTGTTTGTGGAGGGGGTATGTTTCAGATATTTCCTAGAAAAAAAAAATAGTTTTAACCCATTGGTCATTCTGAAGTAAATTTGACATATACATAAAGTTTTCAGTGTTACTAAGTTCCCATAAGTTTTATGAAATAAGAATTTGCAGAGAAGCTAGGACCTCATTAAGAGAAAAACTGCTTTGTAAGTTCATTTTTTATTAGATACCAGAAAATCTCCTTTGGAGAACACTTTTCTGAATGACCTGGGAAAAAAGCCTCAATCAGAGATCACACAGTATTTGACACAGTGTCCTAGAGAAGCCAAGTTTGATCAGGCCAGCTGCTTTTAGTTGAGGAAAACTTCTTTTAGAGCTGCAGAAACTTACAGGGTATTTTTGTAGTGTATATAAGAGAAAAGGTTTCAATACATCTTCCACATTTTAGAAAAAGTCTTATCTTGTCTAATACTATCCCATATCATACCATGACAGCTACCACTGTAGCTTTGGAGCCAGAGACCATCTCCAGATTCATTCTCACAGAAAGTTATTAGTCAACACATATCAAACATATCAAAATATAACAGCCTGTGTATCTGCGTTTTTTCAGACTGGAAGAGCAGCTCACAATTACTAAATTTCACTGCATGCCCTTGTATTGGGTTTACGTGGCAAGGTTTTGGTAATGAGGCATGCTGCAGGAATGGCCTCTGAGAGAAGAGATGAGGAGCTGCCCTCACATTGGACAAAGCCAGTTCTCGCCAGCTCCAAGATGGACCTACTGCTGCCCAAAGATGAGCCCATAAGCAACCCTGGTGGCACCTCTGTGATAACATGTTGAAGAAAGGATAAAAAACGCTGCATGGCATCTGTGAAAAAATGTGAGAAAAACAACCCTGCAGACACCAAAGTCAGTGAAGAAGGGGAGGGAGGAGGTGCTCCAGGCACTGGAGNTGAAGAAGGGGAGGGAGGAGGTGCTCCAGGCACTGGAGCAGAGATTATCCTGCAACCAGTGGAGAAGACCATGGTGAGGCAGGCTGTG
Source organism: Anhinga rufa (assembly GCA_013400875.1). Taxonomy (NCBI): domain Eukaryota; kingdom Metazoa; phylum Chordata; class Aves; order Suliformes; family Anhingidae; genus Anhinga; species Anhinga rufa. The sequence continues at coordinate 2,707 of VZTV01013730.1, read as the reverse complement.
CCTGTGCAGCCCACAGAGGTCCACAGTGGAGCAGATCTCCACCTGCAGCCCATGGAGGACCCTACAGCAGAGCAGGTGGATATGCCCTGAAGAAGACTGCAGACTGTGGAGAGGAACCCATGCAGGAGCAGATTTTCTGACAGGAACTCTGGCCTATGGGGGACCCACACTGGAGCAGTCTGTTCCTGAAGGACTGCACCCCATGGAAAGGAAAGAACTGCTGGAGCAGTCTTGAACTGCAGCCTGCAGGAAAGAGCCATGCTGGAGAAGTTCATGGAGGACTGTACCTCCTGGGAGGGACCCCACACTGGAGCAGGGGAAGAGCATGAGGAGGAAGAAACAGCCAAGATGAACTGTTATGGGCTGACTGCAACACCTATTCCCCATCCTCCTGTGCCACTTGGAGGGGAGGAGGTAGAAGTGAAATTGAGCCTGTGAAGAATGGGGCATGGAGAAAAGGTGGTTTTAGTCTTGTTTTTATTTCCCACTATCCTACTCTGTTATTTATTGGCAAGAAGTTAAATTAATCTTTCCCAAGGCAAGTTTGTTTTCCCTGTCTTGGTAATTGGTGAGCGATATCAAGGTCCTTATCTTGACCCACAAGCTTTTTCATGTGGGTCATGTTCTTTTCATTTTCTCCCCGTGTCCTGCTGAGGAAGGGGAGTGAGACAATAGCTTGGTAGGCACATGGCAGCCAGCCAAGGTTAATCCACTGCAACCCTTCTCTGGCATGGTCAATCGGGCAGAATTCTGTTTTCTGGGAAGTGTTTATAGACACCCAAAATGACGAAGTATAAAACACTCCAGTCAGCCATCAGAGAGTCGGGTTTATACCCTTCCCATTCCCAGCCCAAACAATCTTGCAAAATCTTATCTTTAAATATATATATGAACTGCTTGCGCCTTTTTAATATAGGCTTCTCAAAGTAGAGACCAATTTAGTTTATGTACTGTGGTTCCATATATGTAGTAAGAAACACAATTAAACTGCTGAACTCTTCAATTCTAATAGACAAAGCTAGAGACTCGACATGTGTAATTATGACAAGTCCTTCTATAGACTTTTCTACAAGTGTTCATCCAACCCTAGTATCTTTAACTTGTTGCTACAAACTCAGTATATTCTGTATTGACCAGTGGGAGGAATTGCATTTGGCCACATCAGCATGGCACAGGAGATAGTAAATCTCAGAGATAGGATATTTACTCTGTTACACTAGAGTGCATCACTACATTACTTTACATTGATTAAGTCTAGCAACATTGGACAGGAAAGGAGTTCCTGAGCCACCAAATAATTATTTTTTTTCTGCCATTATCATGGAGAACTGCATCACATAGCTTTTGGGGGATTTGTTTTGGTTTTGGTTTGGGTTGGGTTTTTCACTCTCTATCCTAAAGCTAGTAAAATTTTTGTTGCTAGCAACTCTGAACAAAATTCTGTCTCATTGACATCAGTGCTAGTGTTAACACTGACTTCAGTGGATCACTTCTAGATCCAGAAAGGCACAGAGAAATAACAGGAGTGAGGTAGGATGAATGGTATTTATTACTGCAAAACCATTTCAAAAATAACCAATAAATATAAATGGGAACTTCATGAACACACAAAAAATGAACAGATGAATTGATAAGAAATGTCAAATCTATTTTTATATTATTGTTCCTAGTAATAAAGAGAAGGAAAAGAAATGGTGAAAAAGTATATTTGAACAGAATTATTTTTCAGGTGGTTCTTAAAACCCTAACCAAAGCAGACACAAAATAAGCTTTAGAATTACCATAATGAAAATTACTTGTTTTGCCAAGCATAATTATGATCCTATCCCAGAACTCAGAGGACAAACAAATACAGAAGAAAGAGACATTTTAAACACAAAATATGATATTGTTTAAGCATTTAATTTGAAAATGATACTGGATCATATTCAGAAATTCAATTACTTCATTACTTGGAAACTGATAATAATCTTTGCTCAGCAAGCTGTACCTCAGGAAGAAAGAGGAATTATAAATGGCTTTACACTCATGACTTAAGAATAGTAAGATAGGTAGTATACCTATTGGTTGGCAATGGCCCTCTGTGGATAAAGTGACTGAATCTTCTTCATGGTATTCCTTCTCTCACAGAAATTCAAGTTCTGACTTTGAACTAAGATTGTAGCTTATAGGGTTGCCTGGATTTATATTTATTAGCTGAGTAGTGTGCTTCAAACTTTCTTCAGAAGCTTTCTTGTTTTGGTTTTGTTTTGTTTTGTTTTTTTTTTCTTTCAGTTGTTTTTGCTTTGTTATTAATTAAAAGACAGGTTTCTAACTTAAAACTAAATATAAATAGTTCTACAGAGCATGAATCTAATCTACATATGTACCCTGGAAGTTCCCTGTAAGTTCCTTATCCTATAAACATTCTCATGATGTGTGGAAATAAAATAACTCCTTTTGAGGGATAAGAAATTGATGTACAAATAATAACACCTAAGAATCTGTCTGCCCATCGTTGGTACAGCATGAGGAAAGCAGTCAGGCATTCAGGAATTGCTAGCCACACCTACAGTAGGACACACAAAGGAAGCAACAGGGAATAAAGAAAGAGAGAACAAAGACTGTGGGCCTTCCTTTTTGTTAGTATCTTACCTGTTCACCCACAAAGCTGCATTCATTATTATTTTCATTCTCTGGCCCAACAAATATTAAAACAAACAAACAA